>PNEQ01081161.1:0-35510 GCA_003012365.1 Medauroidea extradentata
CTATGTTGCTATTGTACACTGTGGTGGACATTGTTACCAAAAGTACAGTATGTTGCTATCGTATACTGTGGTGGACATTGTTACCAAAAGTACAGTATGTTGCTATCGTATACTGTGGTGGACATTATTAGCAAACCTATGTTGCTATTGTACATTGTGGTGAACATTGTTTACCAAAATTACAGTATGTTGCTATCGTATACTTTGGTGGACATTGTTACCAAAAGTATGTTGCTATTGTACACTGTCGTGGACATTGTTACCAAAAATGCACTATGTTGCTATCGTATACTGTGGTGGACATTATTAGCAAACCTATGTTGCTATTGTACACTGTGGTGGACATTGTTACCAAAAGTATGTTGCTATTGTACACTGTGGTGGACATTATTAACAAACTTATGTTGGTATTGTACATTGTGGTGGACATTGTTACCAAAAGTATGTTACTATCGTACATTGTGGTGGACATTGTTACCAAAAGTACAGTATGTTGCTATCGTGTACTATGGTGAACATTATTAGCAAACCTATGTTGCTATTGTACATCGTGGTGACATTGTTACCAAAAGTACAGTGTGTTGCTACCGTATATTGTGGTGGACATTGTTACCAAAAGTACAGTTTGTTGCTATCGTATACTGTGGTGGACATTGTTACCAAAAGTACAGTATGTTGCTATTGTACACTGTGGTGGACATTATTACCAAACCTATGTTGCTATTGTACACTGTGGTGGAAATTGTTACCAAAAGTATGTTGCTATCGTATACTGTGGTGGACATTATTAGCAAACCTATGTTGCTATTGTACACTGTGGTAGACATTATTAGCAAACCTATGTTCCTATTGTACAATGGTGGACATTGTTACCAAAAGTACAGAATGTTGCTATCGTATACTGTGGTTGACATTGTTACCAAAAGTACAGTATGTTGCTATCGTATACTGTGGTGGACATTGTTACCAAAAGTACAGTATGTTGCTATCGTATACTGTGGTAGACATTATTAGCAAACCTATGTTGCTATTGTACAGTGTGGTGGACATTGTTACCAAAAGTACAGTATGTTGCTATCGTATACTGTGGTGGACATTGTTTCCAAAAGTATGTTGCTATTGAACACTGTGGTGGACATTGTTTACAAAAGTACAGTATGTTGCTATCTTACACTATGGTGGACATTATTAGCAAACCTTTGTTGCTATCGTACACTGTGGTGGACATTTTTACCAAAAGTACAGTATGTTGCTATTGTATACTATGGTGGACATTATTAGCAAACCTATGTTGCTATTGTACTCTGTGGTGGACATTGTTACCAAAAGTACAGTATGTTGCTATCGTATACTGTGGTGGACATTATTAGCAAACCTATGTTGCCTTCGTTCACTGTGGTGGACATTGTTATCAATGTACAGTATGTTGCTATCGTATACTGTGGTGGACATTATTAGCAAACCTTTGTTGCTATTGTACACTGTGGTGGACATTGTTACCAAAAGTACAGTATGTTGCTATTGTACATTGTGGTGGACATTGTTACCAAAAGTATGTTACTATCGTACATTGTGAATTGACATTGTTACCAAAAGTACAGTATGTTGCTATCGTATACTGTGGTGGACATTGTTACCAAAAGTATGTTGCTATTGTACACTGTGGTGGACATTATTAGCAAACCTGTGTTGCTATTGTACATTGTGGTGGACATTGTTACCAAAAGTATGTTACTATCGTACATAGTGTTGGACATTGTTACCAAAAGTACAGTATGTTGCTATCGTATACTCTGGTGTACATTGTTTCCAAAAGTATGTTGCTATTGTACACTGTGGTGGACATTGTTATCAAAAGTACAGTATGTTGCTATTGTACACATTGGTGGACATTATTAGCAAACCTATGTTGCTATTGTACATTGTGGTGGACGTTGTTACCAAAAGTATGTTACTATCGTACATTGTGGTGGACATTGTTACCAAAAGTACAGTATGTTGCTATTGTATACTTTGGTGGACATTGTTACCAAAAGTATGTTGCTATTGTACACTGTGGTGGACATTGTTATCAAAAGTATAGTGTGTTGCTATTGTACACTGGTGGACATTATTAGCAAACCTATGTTGCGATTGTACACTTTGGTGGACATTGTTACCAAAAGTATGTTGCTATTGTACATTGTGGTGGACATTGTTACCAAAAGTACGTTACTATCGTACATTGTGGTGGACATTGTTTCCAGAAGTATGTTGCTATCTTACACTGTGGTGGACATTGGTACTGAAAATTTAACTGGCTAACTCCAGCAGTATAAATTACCCAGTAATAAGATAACTGTTTTATTACATTGTGCAGTGTTCTAGCATCATGAAGACTTATTATATATTTTGACTATATTATCACAATTAAATTCCAAAGGCATAATCCAGAGCTGTATTGTTGGCAGTTTTGATTACTAATCTCATCTTCAGTATGTTCCATTCAATTTTGTTGTTGGACTTGGATGCAGTTTTTGCTTTCTGATTTTTTAAAATGGTAAATAGTGTGTAGAATTTACATGTGTATAGATGATTCCAAGGAATATACAGTAAAGTCTTCTTTTCCAAAATTGTATCAACAATAACTTTGTGCTTTCTCTGCTTGCGCTCTTATTATTCCCGTGCTGTAATGTTTGTCTCTCTTCTATGCTACCTTCTCTCTCCTGCACTTCTTTGCCATATTTTGTGTATTTTGCTCCTTTCTGCAAATGTTCAACCTCTTCTTTCTTCTGTCTTTGATCGGTGGCTGTTCACTTACTTTACTGCCTTCTTCGGTCAACTGCTGTTCACTTACTTCTTTACGACATTCTGTATGCTGCAATTGATTGATCTCTTCTGTGCTATCATCTTTCCAACTATTAAACTGAAATTTCTCTTCTCCAAGATTCGGTGATTGGTCCCAGATAGCACATTGTTCTTTAGTAAGAGGTGACGAGCAATGAGGTCCCGTATCACCATCGCTTGTATGCCTTCCTTCAAATGTTTCATCTTAAATAAATGAGATATTATCCAAAATTTTCATTAAATTTTGGTAACTTATGTTTTATAATATTTGCAGTTGTGCAACATTGTGTTAGTTGTTCTTGTGAAAATATTTTGTTTTTCAAAGATTTTGTGTAATTGCATGTCTAGTTCCAACTTGAATTTTTTGTTAATTTTGTATCGTTAATGAAAACCAACTGACCTACTTAATTTTCAAAGGATTCTTGCAATGGAGAGGAGCTACTAATTGAATAATAATTTATTGTGGACATACACCATTGCATGCAAATTATGTATCACAGCTTCACAGGAGACAGAAAAAGTGATCGTATTTACTGATACATGATATAAGTCACAATAAATAGCAATAGTAATAATAATATTAATAATAATGTATTATAGCACACAATAAAACAATTTTTTCATTTTTGAAAAATTGCTGAAATTTTCAATTTTTTTTTTTGTTAAAGATATTTTTAAACATACATAAAGTTTCCATTGTGTGTTTTAAGTTTTAATCCATCTACTTATATAGCCAGTAACATAGTGTAGCACCTGGCCTACGGTCTACATAAATTTAATATGAATTTAACTTATATTTGAATAAAAGAATAAAGTTTTGAATATTTAAGTTTAATACTTGATAAGCAGAAAGCAACAGAAGCGGCACATATGATTCTACTTACGTTCACTGAGAGAAGCTGACTGACCTATCATTACTAATATAATTAAATAGAACAGATTCATCATATCTAAACATGTAGAGTAGCGAGTCGGACAGCAAGCACGCAGGAGTTTCTTCTCAGGCAGCATGATGTATGAAGTCTCTTGGGCCTCCCTGCAGAATGATGGCGTCCTCAAGATTGCGGGCCCATATATACTGAGTTGGGTGTAATGCTTGGTGTAACTGGATTTCTCCCTCTCCTCTCTGGGCGTTGGCAATAGTTACCAAGCAGACATACTCCTCTCTCCCCTTGCCTCGACTTGGCCGCACTATACAGTATTCTTTGTACTGGACTGTTATAACTGGTTTTCGCTGGCTCGGTCGCAAGGCAGTGCATGTTGAACAAACAGGATATGACCATATCGAAATACTGGTCATGTGAGGGCTAGTCACGCGGCCAGAGTCTGACAAACAACTCTGTAATACACTTGTACCGGATGTGTAACTACTGGTTAGCCTTGATAACTTGTATGTGAGGCGAACTGCTTTCTGATGCAATGTCTGAACTGTGTTCTGGGCACTACATCCACCCTCTTCCACCTAGACTAGGTCTCTCTAGTCCGAAGATCATCGGTTCGATGCTCGGAAAATTCTTTGGAAATGCTAACTTGATTGGACTGTAGTAGATGCAAGTGTAATAACGTTTTGTGACTCCTCCTGTGTTCGACGGGAAGTGACCGCTGGCGCGGCGATAGCTTCTTGCTAACGGATGTGCTCTTTCCGGTCGCGCTGATATGGCTCGCTGCGCAGTACGCAACGTCGTCTCGTGTTCTTGAGGCATATGAATCTATTTCACGCTCAAGAAATGTAAAATACATTCTACTAACAGACTGAACTTACTTTACATTACGTTAATTATATCAAAACTAAATTAAAATATTTCAAAGAGATATACGTGTGTCAGCTTTTCCCTAGTGAATTCACATAACTCAACCAAGAATACACTATTGGAAATGTGAAACAAATCAATACGTCTTAAACAATCAATACATGACATGATACATTTTAACAATTCATGATATACACATAAAACATTTTAAATTCCCTTGTGATAAAAGTTCTTTTTTTTTCGGTGGTATCATTTATATCAAGTGTCTTTGACATGTTTTATTCTCTCTGTTGTAGATTTATATTTCTCATGCAGTGTACATTGTGATGATTTCTTTACGTGCTATAGTTTGAATTCATAAACGAAGTAAAACATTAAACATTAAAATATTTACTCTTGTCATATATACGCAAACAGTTTACAATTACTTGAATATGTGAACAATAAACAACTTGAATATTAACATATAGTTAATTGAATCTATATTATTAAATATACAGTATAACTTCATAATTACGAGTATGGGCCTTAACGAAGCCTTCATAAATACGAGTGATTTGCAATGCACCGTCAGTTTGTAATTGCAATTTAAAGTAAAAATGTTAGGTATTTACGAGTGGTGTTTTCTTGCACACATTCGTAGATACGAGTGATTTGCCTTAAAAAAAAGAAGAAATTACCATAAAAACGCTAAATGTAGACGTTTATAACATTTAGATTGATTACCGCACCGTGACAAAACATTATTTTAGCGCGCGGCAGTGAGTATCGGGACGGGAACGGCAGATGTGGACACGCTGCACTAGCCGGCTCTCCGCGACTTTCGGCAACGCTTTTCGCATCATCCTTCTCTCTCACATTGTCTCTGAACTACATTTCCACGCTCGTTGTTTATCTGGCTCGAGTCGCACACAACTCTCTCTCAGCTGTTTTAGATAGTTCCTGCAGTAATTGTTTATTGTGGTCACATCTCAATACGTATCTGATTTGAACTTCTTTATTTGTTTGTTGTTTTTGCTCAGTACATTTGGATGTAGACCTTAAGTACTGCGTGCAATAATCGCTGTAGTTTTTATTATCACAACACGTGGTAGAAAAAACGTGTTTGCAACAATGGCTGGTATTACTAATGCTGGTTTGTTATATTTTTTTCTGCTGGCTTGATGTTACGGTCATAATTTGTCATGTCGCTAAATGTTTATTATAGGCCTAACAAAGATGTCAATAAAGTTTTATGGGCCGAAGCTATTTTGTAAACATTGCATTAAAACATTTTAGTTGCCGTTTTTTCAATGAAACATTTGTTGGGTTTCATCACGGCCGCTGCTGTCGGTCATTGTCTTTTTTTAGTGTTGCGTGGTAAAGCCTGTACTACAATCACCGTACGTAATAACAGTAGACGTGTGTATGATGCCTGCTAAACACAAATTACGGCCTCAAATGGCCACCGTTAAGTGCCGTTATTTCATTACGGTCACGTAGCCGCGATTGTAGCAAACTCCTAACGTGTGAAAATTGTGAACTCCAGACCTTACAAATGACTAGTGACGCAATTACACCTTACGTCCTTACTCAGTGGCCGTAGGATATCTGAAAGCTTGGGATGGGCATGGGACACATCACACATGGAGCCAGACGCGCACTCTGCGCATGCGTCCACGATAAGATAACCCCTCCTACATGTACACGACTCGGAAAAGTACCGTCACACAGGCTTTCAGATATACTGCGGGCCCGTCATACTTTGCCGCAGTTTACTGTTTAATAGAAGAGATATTAGCAGTTCTACATAATTAACAAGTCTCATTCCCTTCTAAAAATTCATGAAAATATCTGGTATGACATTTTTTTTTATGTGTCCTCGTTTGTTACGAGTTTTTGTAACTACAAGGGTTTTTGGTGCTGTTATCAAGTCTCGTAATTATTAAGTTACACTGTATTATATATTTGGATTATTTAGACTTTTCATATGAACATACCATGTATTTGTTACGTGAGTGATATTTACACTTTCCTTCCATCTCATTTTCCATGAACTTTGCAATTTTTCTTTTTATTCATTTATTTAACACTCACTATGCTCTGCTATATTTGACACTTTTCACACAACACTTATTGTAGAGGTACCCCCTTATTCGTGGCTTCTGATGACTGCATTACAACTAAAACAAGTTGTAACAACGGACTGGTTACGGTTCGTTGCAACTGGAACACTGGATGCTGGAACGGACTGCTGGGCTCTGCTCCGGTTCTCACACAGCTCGATGTCCTCGGATCGACTCTCGGACAAAACATCATGGTCTGCCATCAGCTTGCGTTGCCTACTCTGCTTCCTCTGTAGACGTTTCTTTGCCAGGGATATCACCTGTCGTCTCAGACAGAATAGGACCAGTATGACGATTCCAAGACCCATAATTATAGCTAAGGATGTAATTTTTTTTTTCCTTGTAGTTTCGCAATCTTATCATTTTTCAATTGTTAAACTTGTGACATTGTTTTAAATCAATTTTCATTTCATAATTAACATGACTTGTATTTATTTGAAATTCTACTTGTGCTATTTCAATCTCATTGCTTTCTTCAATTGTTAACAAAGATTTTATATCTGGTAACTTAACGTCTTGAAAATTATATTTTACTTGAGTTACTTTATTACTGTGTGGGAGTAGTTGAACTTGATCATTCAAAATCATACAATTGCTTACCTGAGAGATCCGTCCTTGTGCCTGTATCCACTCCTCGTTTGCTTTACCTGAACAAACTTCAGTAATTTTCATTCTCTCTGATATTGAATATAACCAACTATTTCCATCAACTGACCTAATAAACACTGGCATAAATGAATTATCTAGCACTTCTCTCTTACACAATCTGTAATCACGACTCATCTCTATTATCATGCGCATTAAACAATTCGGAACCTTTATAGAAAACGTAGGGACATTGGCTGGACAAACTACATTACAACCTCCTTTACATTCACTTAAATCAGCCTCTGTCATAAGAGCATAGAACTGTCTGTTCTCTGAAATACCTATATAAGGATGACTTCGCACAATCTGAACAAATCTCCTTAACTTCTGATCAAAGATTGGAAATGGATAAGCTCTACAAATCGTAAAAGATCTGTTCTTAAATTTCAAAGGAAATTCAAATACAGTATTATCTGTATACTATCCGTAGTTGCTAAGGCATGTACCATTGTATATACGTGATCTAATTCTACGCCTGCAATCAGCGTTTTATCATCTGGCAGTTTTAAAGCTATACATCTTAATATTTCTGCAAATTACCTGGAGTTAACAATACACTAGGAAGTTTTCCTGTAGATACAATATCTAATGAGGTTTTTATCTTTGTCACTTCTTGTTTCAACACTTCAACTGATACTTCCAACTCGCGTATTACACTGTTATAATCTACCGTAGATTTAATTTGATTCATTGTAACTTTAATTTCTCTACCTTGCGAATTTCTTGCACTAATTTCCTCAAGTACTTTATTGACTAATTCTGAAATATAATTTTTATTTTTGTCTACCATATCTGTTAATCTGTTCATATACGTTAACTGTTCTTCTACTATATGTATTAATTTCTCCTGTTTCTCGTTTAACTTTCCAGTTATCTCATGTATTCTAATATAATCATCATTTGTATGAGTACCAAATAAATACTTCAACACTGAACCTCCTACATCGATTAATCCTCTCTTAACACGTTTATTTACTTTTGGCAATATCATCAATAGTTCAGAAACTTCTTTTCCTAAATCGTCAATCATTTTCTTAAGAACTGGGGCTTTGTGATATATTCCTGTAAGATTTTCATAATGCGCTTTTACAATTCTCTCAACATAATTTACTCTATTTTTAATTGTTGACAGTAAGCTTCCTAATTCTTGGATGGGTAGGTCTAGCACAATCGTCCACTTGTCTTCCGTCATTTTCTTGCACCAGCATCACACCAGTTCCTAGGATGTGATCTGCAATCCAAACCAATTTCCTGATTGTAAGTCTTTATTTCTCTCGTTAAATTCTCAACATTAACATTGTCACAGTGACATTTCTAACATGACAGAATACTTGACTCTCATCACTAATTTATTTGTTACTCATCATTACTCTCTATTTGGTCAGTTGTTTCTCCTAAATTATTTCTCGTACTGGAACGCAAACGCAATTTATATCTCTCATCAATTGATATCTCGATGGTTCCCACTTGCGTCTACAACATTATTTTCATTTTCCTCAATATCACTATCTCTCAGAAGGCTATCTTCACAAGGACTTTCTGCAACTATTTCTTCGACTTTACCTACCTCATTAAAATCATTTATTTCATTTGTGTCATTCATAATGGGGCGTGATGTGGGATACCTACAACTATCATAAGAATCATCATCTTAACTGCTCTGCAATTCACCCCCTTCAACATCACCACTATGCTTATTATCATTATTTACAGTACTATATTTTATTTTCTCTTTTGCTTTCCTTATTTTCCGCAGATGTAATTTTCTAAACTCTGCATTTATTTCCACAGCTATCGGGTTACCTTGTCCCGAGTCTCCCTTCGATAACTTCAAACTATCGCTGTGTACATTTACTTATGTTTATCTAACTCAATCTCATACGTAGTTTTACCTAACTTACACAATACTCTATGAGGTCCAGACCAGTACACTTACGAAATTTCGGCTCTTTACCTTTCTTAACACTGGGTGTGTACAAATATACGTAATCACCTTCCTCAATATTTGGCACTTTAGATTTCTTATCATAATATTTGTTCTGTTTCTCAAACGCTACTTTGTTCCTCTCTCTAGCTATCTTATAAGCTTCTACTAATTTTTCTCTCAACCTATCGACGTGTTCTTCTGCAGCATTACCCCTCTAAGTTGCTTTTTCTCCCTGACAACTGAGGTGCCCTAGGGTTCGTTCTACTGCAGGATTACCCCTCTGATTTGCATCTCCCTGACAAACGAGGTCCCCTAAGGGTGGTAACCGAATATATTTTCCATACAACATAAAATGTGGACTATATCCTGTTACTGAATGTGGTGGTGTCCTATATGCGTGAACAGCATAAGGGAGGTAATCATCCCAATTACTCCCATACTCATCTACATAATGTGATATCATATCTGCTAGAGTTCTGTGCAACCTCTCGACTCTACCATTACTCTGACTTTTAAACGGTATTGTCTGTAATTTCTTAATTCTCAATAACTTACATGATTCTAACATTAATTTTGACACAAAATTTGCACCTTGATCCGTAAGTAAGCTCTCTGGACAACCATGTTGTTTCAACACTATCTGTTTTACAAAATGTTTAGCTACAGTCTCCGCACTCTGATCTGGCATCGGAACAGCTTCACAGTATCTCGTGAAATAATCCATAAACGTTAATACGTATTTATTTCCACTTTCACTTATCGGAAATGGACCAAGGATATCCAACGAAACTAATTGAAATGGATATGATACTTCTGGTAAGGAACCTAACGGAGCTCTTACTGCTTTATTACTTTTCCTACGTACGCAGTCTTCAAATTTTAAAATATATTCTTCTACGTCTTTCTTTAAACTAGGCCACCAATATATTGTACTAAGCAAATTCTGAGATCGATTTCCTCCTTGGTGAGCTGAAAATGGAGTTACATATGGTGATGTTCTAATACTTTAGAAACAAAACTTTTTGGTATTACAATTAAATTTCTATCTCCTTCTTTCTTACATAAAATACCTCTCTCATCTTTAAAATATTCTTACCTCTTTTCTTTAATTATCTCTTGACAAACTTTATCATTATTTTGTTCCTTCACAATGACGCCACTTGAAATAAAATCTTTGTTTACTGTATTTACCATTCTCGATAAACAATATGCATCAAGGTGCTTTTTACCCGGTTTGTGTACTACTTCGTATTCAAATTCTGACAATCTCAATGCCCATCTAGTCAATGTAGAATTCGGATCTTTTAAATTTAACATCCATTTTAACGCTGCATGATCTGTCACGACCTTAAATTTCCTACCATATAAATAAGCTCTAAATTACTTTGTTGCAAAAACTAAGGCACATAATTCCTTTTCTGTTGTACTATAACTTAACTCCGCCTTAAGTTGTCTATTGGCATACGCAATCAGTTTCTCCTGACCATCTCTCATCTGAGACAAAATTGCACCAATAGCATAGTTACTAGCATCTGTACTCACCATGAATGTCTGTGAAAAATCTGGATATATTAAAATTGGATAGGACACTAACTTTTCTTTCAATGACTTGAATGCTTCTTCTTCTTCTTCTGAACCCCAATTAAATGGTTCTTCCTTCTTTGTCAATTTAGTTAAGGGTCTTGCCAATTCGGCAAACTTCGGAACAAACTTTCTATAATATTGGAATAAACGTACTACTGATCTCACTTCATTTACGTTCTTTGGTCAGGGAAGCTCTTCAGTTGCTTTTAAATTCTTAGGATTTGGTTCGACTCCACGCAAACTTACAACATGACGTAAGTACTCTACACTGTCATGTACAAATGAACATTTACTGGGTTTTATTTTCAAATTGACCTCTTCTATTCTACTCAATACTTTATCCATTCTCTCTGCATGTTCCTTTATCGTATTGCTAAAAATTATATCATCATCAAGGTATACTAAACACTCCGTCCCTAATAAACCTGTTAGAAAGTAATTCTCCATTAATCTCTCAAATGTAGCTGGTGCGTTACATAATCCAAATGGTAATCTATTAAACTCGTATTTACCCATAAAAGTTGCAAAGCTTGTCTTCTCTTTCGCTTCATCTTCCAGCTCTATATTTTGAAATACCCACTTGCTTAGTCTAGGGTAGTAAAATAATGTGATCCATGCAAAGAATCTAATCTAGGGTTTCCGTTACGTTTGGAATAGGATACGGGTCTTTACGTGTCAAATTGTTAAGACGCCGGAAGTCGATACAGAATCTCGACTTAATCAATCCATCTTTGTTTCTTTGATTTACTATAACAACTGGAAACTGCCACTGTGATTTTTTCTCTGATATTATGCCTTTATCTAACATGTCATTCACTTGTTCTGCTATTACTGGTTTCAATGCATGAGGAACTCTATATAGATTTAACTTAGTTGGTCTGGCCTCGCCTGTATCTATTTTATGCTTTAATTAATTCGTACACCAAAAATTTAACTTCCTTCTAACTGGAATTCGTTGAAAATCTCATTAACACTGGGAACATTATATCAAAATCATCCTTCTTTAAATGTTATTTCTCTCTATCTCCTTAATCTTCTCCTTAGACAACATATTTCTTCTAACAACTGAACAACTTACACAACTCCTCATTAACGTAATTATTACCGGTTTCAACACATTTATTGTCCTGACGTTTGCCTTGCATTTTATGATCATCGCTAATTTTACGTGAACTTGGTACCTTATTCTCAACACATTTTATACAACTTATATCGTCAAGTACGTCACAAAATATCTCACGTTTCGCACAGTTTATGCTCTTCGCAGTTTCACTATTTGGCCAACTCTTTCTGCAGGATTCAGGGTTTCCCTGTCTCGGAACTATCTCACCTGACTCAATAACATTAACATCTCTGGGATGGTGTGGACTACAGCGACACAAATTGCCCTGTTCTGTGACCTCGCAATTTGTACTACATGCAACACAACACACAACTTGGCTCGAGGGGATAACACAAGCTTCGGAGCATGGAAGCGAACACATACTCAAATTTCCAGGGATGGTAGCGAGGATTTTTCTCCGTGGTTCTACATCAGTTTGTGGGAACGGTAACTCTGATACACCAGGTTCCGAGACAGCACAATTAACACAACAACATTTGGATCTACGGGGTACGCTACTGTTCACAAATAGTACTCAAGCAATTTTATCTATAAGTGCGTCATATCCTACCAATGTACCCTTTGGCACGACGAGCGTCTCTTTACTTATGTACACGATTTTGACCAGCGCTGTTACTCTTTTAGACACTCTCTGAGGCACATGACAGTCCTCAGCAACTAGACCGGCCCTGTTAATGGTCTCTTCGGCTAGCCCACCCATGACTACCAGACCTTCATCTTCTGCGCGCCCACCAGGACATATAGCCCTCTTGTATCCTTTGACGTGATCGCGATGAAGTGTGATGCACTGAGATGCATCCCTTTGACCCGGGACAAAGGGAATAACACTACTAGCACCCACCCTTATAAGCAACGATTCGTCGCTCACACAAGTACCCTGACGGTCGTTCACTCCGTTCACTAAACTCATCTCACTGAGTTGCCCAATCTTCGTCCCTGTAACGATATTAGCCATATTGCTCCCACTACATACCTCCGAAAGATCGTGGCTCTTACCGGTAAGATTTAAATTACATACTGCCCTTGCAACGCGGACGGTCGGAACATTCGTTAATGTCGGTTCTGTCAGAAGCGTTTTCGACTCAGCGTCCCAACTCGCCACGTGCAGTGCAACCTCCGCGATACTTTCAGGCTTTGGTGGCAGAATCTAACCTCATGATAGTCTGGTTCTTGTGACACCTCGGATACGAGTTCGGAGTTGATCAGGTTCCTATCTCGTTTCCAGTCACCATTAGTATCTTGTTTACATGTATTATACAACTGAACTTCGTTTGTATCTTTAAGAAATAATTTTTGTTCTTTTAAATTATCATACAGTCTAAGAAAGTCAGTTCCTAGAATACCTGGATACGGTAGCTCTGACGTACTTACTAGAAACTCGTGGGGATACCGTTCTCCGTTAACCCACACATCGATGTGTTGGGTACCTGTGATCTGGAGCGCATCTCCAGTTACGCCTTTCGCTCCTAACTAAAATTCGACTTCACTCTTGCTGATTCTAGGTCAATCAAGAACGAGTAAGACTGGCCTTCAACAAGAACAGTTAGAACAGTCTCCTTTCCCCCTATTACCATAATTACTGCCGCGTGGTGCCCGGGGTTGACACATGGCTTTGCGCGTTTGGGTGACCGCCAACAGAATTTTGTGGAGCACTGTTAACATTGATGTTCCCTGGGTTCCTAGGACCATGGGATTGTCGCGACTGACTATTTACTGAATTTCGGCAGTCTCTAGATATATGCCAGAACTTACCACGGTTATAACGTCTCACATTACTATACTGTTCTCTGTCGGAAAAACTCGTGTTCTTGGGAGTACTACACCCTGCTACTGAAGTACGCACATTATTACCATTACCAAACGAACCACGGTAACATAAGCTAAACTGTCTTCCTTAGCCACCGCTACTGGAAGAGTTGCCACGATTCGCGTAACCCCGTGCCACACTTGTTTGCTAGGAGACTATGTTAAACACTTTCTTTTGCCTTAACCGTGATCTAGATGTTCGTTCACTCGCCACCGCCATGATGAGGAGCTAAACGTGAATTTTGTTACGCAACCACGGCTGTAGAAGAACAGGTCTGGACACTCGCCTATCTACCAATGTATTTTGCTTGACCCCTTTGTTGTTTGGCTGTGGTACTTTCTGGTGCTGTAATCCGGGCGGTTGGACTCAAAAACTCCGGCCAATTTTTTCCATTGTTATATTTATAAAGTAAATAACTATTGCTGTAGTTTTTTCTTAAATTTTTGAGTGAAGGAAGTATTTCATAAATTTATAAAAAATATGTTTTGATTAATTGTTTATCTTAGTGGAAAGGAAGTGGGCACAGTTTTAGTCCGACTGCCCTTACTGAAGCGCCAATAGAACACAATATTCTCGGTAACTTGGTGAACTGCAGCCAAAAAACAAGGGGTCAAGTTTCCAGGCGAGTGTCCAGACCTGTTATTCAACGACCGTGTACGCAACTCAGCGTCGCTCGCTCGGCTGCGAGCGCTCAGTTCGTCACTCCCGCTGCCAAAGTTTTCAACAAATTTTAACAATTTTTTTTTCTTGATGGACGTTTTGACACTATCTACGGAGAAAAATGAATATACTGTGGCCAGTAAATGTATTTTAAATAGACTTACACTACACTTTATATTTTATTTTATCAAAGTTACTTGGTTATTTAATACATTTTTGGTTATTTTTGGTAGTTCCTAAAAACCTTTTTGTAAAATCGCTGTTTTCGTTATTCCCGTGTTACTTAAATCGGGGCTGTACGTATTACAATACCGGACACTTCTATGTTTTAGCATTGCTAAGAATGGAAATAGTCCACCTAGTGAGAAGTTATTGAAACTATGGCATAGAATAAAATTTGTGTACGGTTTTCTGTGGAACTTCGTGTGTTATTTTTATTATTATCATCAAAGTCATGTACACTGCAAAGAGATGTGAAATAAAGTTGTAAAAATTGCTAATCTCAGACACTTCTCACTAGGATCGTTAGCACATAAATGTTTCCAATAATCAGATAGTGTGTCCAGTATTGTTCTGTAAGGTATTTGCTGCCGTCCTGTGATTCCAAGTTTTTGAGTATTTTCATTGGGCTTGCAAGAATCATGTGCAACTGGGCATCTTTGCTGTCATTTTAAGTTAGGGTTTCTCGTGTGTTACAGCAGTTGTTGATGGACCAACATGATTCACATGAGTCAGTCGATTTCCTAATAAAGGAAAGGTGAGTCACTCATTGCATTTGCTGTAAAATTATTTTGTAAAGAAAAATATCTGGTCAAATTAGAAAGTGAGGGATGTAATTATTGCTTCTGATAATTTCTTATCCATTGTTTTGCTTCTCTACTTACAGTAAAATATAATTTTGGAAGAGTGTTTCGCCTAATTTATAGGGGATTAAGCATGGGTTTTGTGTTAAATGACATAAAACATGAATTGTGGTTGGAAATTAATAAACCAAATCTGCAGTGTGGAAAAGTGCAAAAAAAGTTCCTAGTGCATGGCAGATTAGGTAATCATTAATAGAGATTACGTAAAGACAAATGAATGTTGCAGTAATTCTGTATGGTTTGTGTACTGTTGATTTAAAATTACATACTTTACATCTTTACAGTAGGTATGTTTTTATCAATTTACATGGTATTACATGTACTGTATTAGACCCCAACTGTTGCTATCACTATTTAACAGTGTCAACACAAAAGTTCATATATTCTAACATCTACCATATTTACTCGACTGTATGTCCCCCCCCCTCCCTTCCCCCTTAATTTTAATATCAAAGTTGTGAAAAAGTTTGCCTGAAAGTGTATGGACCTTTTAATTAATAAGTACAGTATCCGTATTTACCCTATACTTCCATGATCCCTGCAAGATTCTTATGTATTAAAGGTTAATAATGTCCATTTTTATTGATCTTCCAAAGATTGTTATTCCCTATTGATTGTTACAAATTACTTTTTTTGTCAGGAAAATTACGTATAAAAGTCGTCTGACCTTTAAAGAATTGCCGAAAAATTCGAATTTTCTAAAGTCTGCCAGACTTTTTTTAAAGCGTTGCTGAACTGGTCCATATAAACCTTCTGACAGTGAGTTTATCAATTTTTTTTCTCAAAAGAAACTAACTGTACATTCTTAAAAGGTTGCACTACACACCTGTTGTTTGTCAGCTTGTTTGCTCGAAAATATTTAACAAAAATGGTGACCCAGCCTAAAGTAATGTTAGCTTTGTTGGATACTGCCCAAGGTTAAGGTAATGGATGACTTGAAGTACACGCCCCCTAACGTCACCGCAGGGGAAAAGTACTGTGGGAAACAAAGCTTGTTTACAAACATGTTGATTTGTTAGTTGGTAATTGCAGAAAGCAAAAATGTTGCGCATTCACAGATTTGCACGCAAGGGTAAAAAATAGTACATAGTTTCTACTTCATGGTTAAGATACGCAAATACATAAGATTAATGTTTACCTGAAAAAACGGCAAATTCCAAACAAATAATCAGTTTTCTTGACGTACATCTCATCCGGGACATTTGACGCCAACGGCTAAATGAAGGTTATGTTCGGCTGCGGTATCCATGGAGATAGGAATTGTATCCCACACCTGACTGAAGCTCCGCCTCTTTTCAAGTAGTCCATTTCTACTTCAGGTTAGAAAAAAAACTGTTTTCATATAGTAGAGTTTGGCGGAGGAAAAATTCTGCCACTAGTTGCACTGCTGTTGCTAATGGTCTAATAAATGGTGAGACAAGTAACATTTTAACCAAGCTTTGCAAATAGACAAGTAATTTAATTTTATGTTATTTTAAAGCAAAAGAAATACCAATGTCAGTTTTTAAACTATCAACATAATGTAGTTTTATATTTACACAAGCTTGTTGACTGCCGTCACATCAAGTTATAAATTACACTAACCCTTGTCTCCAGTTTTTAGCAGTTGGCTATTTAAGCCTAAAAGTTCAAGGTTTGCCTGCACTTGCTGATCACCATTTTGTTGCTTATTTTTATGGCAGGGCAATGTATTACAGTAGAACCCTGTTATAACATTCCTGGATATAACATTTTCCTGCATATAACATTACTTTTCTTTGGTCCCACAATTTATCCATGAGGCATAATGCTTTCATTTCCTGCTTATAACAACACTAGTATTTTCGTTTCCTGCATATAACATCACTTTTTCTCAGACAATAACCACAACTCGGGTAAAATATTTCTTAACTGCATTATTTTAGATTAACTAACTAAGCTGGAGACTACAAACAACTGTAAAAAAACAATTTTATATCTGGGAAAGTGTCATAAGTGTACATGACAGTGATATTAAATACTGTGATCCTGAGGATGACGAGCATGAACCTACAGAAAAAAGTGGGAAAGCCTCTATTATACTCACAATGTATGTGTTCATCATGTTTCTGATGGCATAGTAACTGCAGCCTCATTTAATCTCATTGTAAGCTTATCTACTGTACGTAAACTATGAAGGTTTAAGTTACTTTTGTGTAATATCCATTTATTGGTGTAAAAATATTGATTCCTGCTTATAACATTTTCCTGCATATAACACTTTTTTTCACAGGTCCCTATAACAGGGTTCTACTGTAGCATATAAGAATGTTAGATAAAAGCTTTTATTTATGAAACAGTATGTACTTACGTCCCAGTGTTTAGCCAGTGTGTATTTTCAATGTATACTTGCTTCCCACAAATTGTTTTAACCTTTACCAGAGTTAATAAAATATACGCAAACATAGCTGAATGCCTGACTAGTAGTGCCAATCCCATGCACAGACTCTGTAAAGTGAACTAAACAATAACCATGGCAAATAAGCACGTAAATATAAATTGTACTTATTTTTTATTGCTTAGAAATGTATTTAGTGATAGTATAAATATTTTAACATATTAATTATAGTATTAAACAGAAACATGAATGTTTATTATGTAAGCCAGGAAGTTTACTTGTGCAATAGAGTAGTTTTGTGCCATGAGAGTAGGAATTCCCTTGCGCAGGACTTTGGTTCGCCTGTAGTTGCAGACAGCCTCGAGCGGCCCGGAAGCCTTTTCGCTACTAGTGCTTCCACCCCCTTCTGGGGTATATAAGGAGGGCACTTCACCCTACCTAGAGATACTCATCAGCGGAGACATCAGCAGCTCGGCCTTCTGGCTGGGTCGGCCTCTCACTCTTCCCCTCCCCTCTCCTTCCCACGTCCTTCAGTACTACACAGACTGCTACCTGACCCACCGTAGGCTGCATTCCTCCCATTCCATACAGAGCTACCTGAACCCATGCCAGGACATCTCGGGAACACTCAAGCTACATGTCCATATTTGACTTATTACCTTGGAGACCTAACCTTCACACTCTTCAAGCCATCATGCCTTCTTGTCTCCATGCTCCTAGGCACAATTTTTAAAGTGTTGTCGCGCACTTCCCAATTCTCACGCTATTTAAGTTAAGGTGCACCAGTAAAGACATGGTAATATTTGTACCACCTGCTATGCCAGATCATAGTCTGCATTGTTACTGGCTCCTGTGCCATGTGTTAAAAGCGGCAATGGAATATTGTAAACCTCTTGGCACCAAAGAGATGGTCACCTCATAAGCACTACCACTAGCAAGGCCGTATTTCTAACCTGGTGTCTAAATGGCCCTAAGCACCCTGTCAAACTAGTTCTCATTATTATGACCCATTGCTGTATCTCATGTCATAACTGTTGTCGCATCTCATGTTGTAACCTGTGTTTTCACCAATTGTGACTTGCCCATTGATTGTAGACAACTGCTAAAGACAATGCACATTCATTGTCAAATACTGAGTGACTGTAGCTTGTGTTCGTAAATATATGCACCCTGTGAAACCAAACTATGTACTTCGTTCTTCTTTCATGAAATCACCTGGTGTAGTAACCTTCTGAATTCTTCTACAATGCAAGTGACATCTACCTTCCCATATTTATGAAATATTGACCCCCTTGCACTAACATGCTAGAGTTCTTCCTTGTTGGCTCACCTAGTAGTCTCTGGGTCAAGGACAGCCCACTATAAGGATCATTACTACCTCTCATGCTGTCACTTTCTCAAATTATATTCTAGAGGAATGTAAATGCACATGGAGAGAGAAGCTGGAATAAGCTAGGTTGCCTGTCAACTAAGGAAGAGTAAAGGAAGAAGGATAACAGCGAGAATTTTCAGATAAGGAGCAGAACACAGTGGGGTAGGCATTCATTGCGTAGGAAGTTGGTGTGGGAATGGAAGGTACTTTCAGAGGAGTTGGTAATGGTAAGGTGGGTTTGGAGAGTTTATGATGTGATTGAGGTTGAGGTTACTGCTTGCCACCAAATTTTTCCGATTGCAAGTGAATTATTATTATTTGAAATGTATGCTAGGCAGCACCCTTACGTGGCTTAATTATATCACAGTACTTTAGACGAATTGTTTGAACCATAAACGCAATGAAGGTAAATTATTAATTAGGGAGTATTTAGTGCTCTGTACGGGAAATATTAATAATAGCTACTCATTGTGTTCCACCCAGACTAATAACTTAGACACATAGTTTATTAATGAAAAATTTTTTGATATATGGTACACGTAGTACATAAGAAAAATTGTGGTTTACTAACTTCAAAGTTTTTTTTGGTTATGTTAAATTATGTTGAGTTATGTTATGTTACTTTAATTTACAGTAGGTTAGTTTAAATTAGTTTGAGTTAGTTTCAGTTAGGTTAAGTAATTTTACTGAAAAGTTTTTCATTTTTTGTTAGGTTTGGTATGTTAGATTAGGTTACCTTAAATAAGGTTAGGCAACATAACATTACCCAAACTAAGGAAAAAGGGAAAACTTAACAGTAAAATTACCTAACTAAAATTAACCTACGCCATCCTAACCAATGTAACGTAAACTGATGGAAAACTTTGAAGTTAAAAAACTATAATTTTCTTTACGTGAACTATTTCTAACATCTACTTCAACATTTTTCATAAATAAACTATACTGTACCTCTAAACCATTAGTTTGGGCAGTACATGATGATTAGTGATTCTCGATATTTACCCTCCCTTCCATCTGCATTCTTACCATTTTTCTCTGCTGAATTATAGAACATTGCTTGAGATATTTTCCAAAGCTTAATATTGTGAACAGTTTAACACATGTATGAATTGTTTGTTTGCTTTCAATGTTATTATCTCTAGAATCTCTCACATATGTATAATTAATTTAAATAATTTTCTACTTAGCACTTAAAAATAGCTAAAGTAAGTAGAGCTGTAACAATGCATGGAGATGTAGGGGTGCTCCATACCCCAGAGTACTGGTGGGTGCAAGGTTAGGGTGTTTAAATGTTATGTTACCTATATTCATTTTTGGATAGAAACCATTTTCTGCATTGAGGAAAACTTTGCTAAGTTAACAAACGGTACTGAAAAAAATTTATTGGTATGCGTTAGTTGTTGAGCATACTTAATAAAAGATTTACGTTTTAAAGGCCACTGAACTAAGTGTCTAAAAGACCACACAGTATAGCAATGTGGATCACACTAAGAAAAAAATATATATGAGTGTTGTCATACATAGATTTGCCAGTGACTGAACCCCAAAGAATATAATTTAACACAATTTAAAACAAGAATCAGTAATAATATGCATGTTCCTAAAAACTGATTGAAGATCTAACAAAAAGGAGCTCATTATTCTAATATTAGGCCTAATATATTAAAAAAAAAATAAATAAATAAAAGTACCTGCTAGCAGAGTTCAAAAACGTAAGATAGATGAAAAAAATTTTAATTTATTTCAAACATACATATTTCAAATAAAAAAAATAATGTCTTCTTTTATGGCTATTAGGCAAGGCTCTTTATATATGGTTGTATTCATAGTTTCTGTTTTATGTTATTGTAGAATTGCATTACTGTAGTTTCTATATGATAGGTTTAAGGTTTTGTGAATTATAATTGATAACATGACTACTTTAATATTCCTGGTAATATTAAACTTTATGGGATTGAAAGAAGGCAAGGAAGAATTTATACCACAATATGTGCTCCTGCATAGACTCTGTGGTAGGCAGCAATCTTAAGAATGCATTCTTGAAGAGAAATAATTTGGATACCTATACACTCATGTTATACTATATACGACAATGAACTACATTGTGTGTGAGGATAGGGTACAGTTGTAAGATCCCAAAATATCATGGCAAGTTAATCTAAGGTAAATTAACTTACTGTGTTATGACTGTGACTGACAAGCCTTACTAACGTACCATGAGCATTTTGTCAGTTTAAATGTAATTTTGTCATTGCTGTGTTTGTTTGAGCTGCAATATGTGGTTGGTTTGTTCTTGATTTTCTCTGTTTGTTATACATACTGTTATTTTATTCTTTTTTCCTAAAATTATCTTTTATGTGTGTTCATAGCCACTCACAATTCCTTTTGAAATTTATTACTTATTTCATATTATTTTAATGACAACACAAAATTATTGCTTGTTGTATGCTGCCCATGATTTTGATTTTTAACAGTATTTAAATTAGTAGTAACTTGAAATAAACCTCAAATATACAAACCCTACTGCAGTCCAAGGTTATTTATTGCAGCAATGTAAAAGAGCATACTAAATGGTTTAACGTATACCCAAATGTGAGTGTTAGGAATATTATATTAAAATTCTTTTTTAGAACTTAACACTTTTACCAGCACACAGAAAAATTATATTTTTTTTTTTATTTAGAATTAAACACTTTTACAGACACACAAATAAATTATTTGTTGGGCTGTGGCAATGGGAAGTTTTGCCCTCTTAAGGACCGCGGTTTCACGAACCAAGTTTAAGTGATTTACTCTAGATTACTCGGTACTTAATCTCGATTATAGTACATGTTTTGGGTTTCATCAAGCAGTTAAACTCGATTTTCATGTCTTAAGCGAGATTAAATTTTAACTGCTCGATTTTGGCCGGGTAACGTCACTAATCTCGCTTAAGTTCATAATAAAATGGCATGAGCACTGTATAAAATGGTATTTGAAGACAATACAAACAATGAAGACTTTATTCCTGTGTATCTGCCTCGTCAGATTCGAGAAAGAAATCTTTATTTTGATGAGTATGATGATACAGACTTCCAAATACATTTCTGCTTGTCAAAACACTTTTATTGATACATACACCGACAGTACATAAGTAACAGTGTTCTAGAGTGGGGAGTGTGGTTCGACGCTTACCACCTCCAAATTTTTTTTATTTTCAAAACAATTTTGTGTAAGCGTCCTTTATTCAAAAGTTATTTGATAAATAAGTTCAGTGTTATTTATGAAGTACAGTGAGCTTTAAATATATTTTTTTTTTTTCTGTATTGAAAGTACGTACAACAACAAGGTTATTCCTTGTAATTTTACAAACATATACTTCGTATTTTATTACAAGGACAACCATTGTAGTTTTACAAGGAATTTCTTTGGCAACTGGGTTTCCAAAGGTTTTCTTTGTAAAAGTACAAAACATTTTTTTTTACAGTGTGTGAGGTTCTCTGTAACGTCTGGTACTTTCAGGTTAGTAAAAAGTAAAATACATACAGGCGAGAAAATAATCAAACAATTTTGTGTAGATAAACATTTGCATTTACAGCTATTAAATTATTTTAAATTATATTTGCTGGATTATCTTCCCCTGGTCTTACTTTCTGGCTTTGCTCCAAAGTTACCCAGGGGTACCTAGCCCCCTAGCTGTATCCCACCCTTAGATAGTATGATGCTAACACTCCCTCCTTCTCCTAAAGAACGTTGTAACAAAGTTTCCAAATTAAATAATTCACAAACACACATTCAACAATTTCCGACAAGTGTTCGGGTATTTGCACACAATTAAGGTAACTCAGCTCACACAACCCATTGTGCAGCCAAGTTCAACTAATCTCTGCTAACTTAAACTCGCTGTGTTGTTGGTGGAACACACCTCTAACTTAAACTCAGGTTTAGCTCTTCATCAAATTTGTTAATCTCGCTTTGAAGCGAAGTTAAACTTTTTTGTGGTGAAACTGGCCCTAAGTAAACCTTATGTCTTGCACCCTTTCCCCCACCCTGTCTTTCAAGTACATTTATATTTTAGCATGATGTTAAGTATTCATTTTTAGGTAAAAATGTAGACCATCACATCCAAAGTGTCAATCCACACAACGAAAGAGTAGAAGTGTTAGTTATGTATATGTAATACACCCGCCCCCCTCACTTACAGAATAGTTGGCACGCCCCTAAGCAGCCAATAGAGTCTGACACCAAATACGCTAACACGCAAATACAAATATACTTTACAATGTACTTTGAAAATCCAAACTGGAACAAAATTCTGGTTCAGGGTCTTCATACCAGAGATGAATAAATCTTCACTGAAGTGCTAATGATAATTTCTCTGTGTTTTTATAGTGTCATGAATATATTTGCGTCTCTTCCACTCCTTGAATCCTTGAATTACCACACATCCTTAACAACAGTGAACCTGTGTTGAATTGCTGCTCAGACTTCACAACTTGGTACACGACAATTTTTCGACATTCTGGCAAAAAAAAAAAAAAACCGAAAATATGTGTTGAAAGTTTGGTTTGCTATGACGTCATTTAATCACAATAAACGACGGGGGGAAAAAGAATAAAGTTGGAGATAGAACTAGTGCCAAATTTACGACTGGCGGCTGGCCCCGAAGTTAACAGGACGGCCAACGTTTGCCCACCCTGCTTCTCTCCAAAAATTTTCACCATTTTACATCAGTGTTGATTTTCTGTAGAAAAAATGTAACTGTACGGCTGCCATCCTACACTAGGAACATGAGGAAGAGACTTTTTTATGATAGGAGTATTGAGGTACGTAGCATGTAAGAAGATGCTGCGCCTGTACCAGATAATTATATTTTAGTGTAACTTTAAGCAAGACTTTCCTGCTGCATCATGATGTAACAGACGTCGTGGAAATATGTAAGCCAGCTGTAAGTCCAATGTGAAGGAACTGCTCCCATAGAATTTTTTTCTGTCCTGCATGAGAGCCTAGATTTTTTTTTACGTATCGCCGTCACAAAGCCGCATTTATTAAACTAAATGAAGTAGTGATTTTTTTTCTCTTTCGTGTTTGATAAACCCAGAGGTTACATACTGAGAAGTCTCACTGTATTGCCGGTGCTTTGAACTGCTTTGAAGATTAAACGAAACGCAGTATGTTATTTCAACAGTAAATTTTTGTCTGTTATGAAGGAGAGAAATGGGCGAGGTCAGGAACCAGCTAATCATTTCAGTTTTGTCACCCACATATTTTCTGAAAAGTTGCCACATATAAAAATATTATCTGTCTGAATTTTAACTTGCATATCTATCTAGTGGTCAAAATTTATTTCACGGAACTATTTATACGTTAGTAAAATGGTGAATTCCACCACAATACGTTGTTGATATGAGAAACTGGGAATATATTCCAGTTGGTGTATTCATGATCACAGCTTTTTATCTGGTAACTAAGGGACAGCTTCTTAATGTCACTAAATGATCTGCACAAGTCGTGTACATAAATGTGCCCTACAACACCCCAAAGTCTAGCAGTTTAATTGTAGTTATACTGTATAGTGATTACATGCTAGTATCACCAGACTGGGAAACAATGGAAACAAAGTAAAAGTAGTTTTTCACAGTAATGAGCAGTTTGAATTGATGAAAACTGTTTATTAGCAATATGCAGTTTAAATTAATGAAAACTGTTTATTGGCAGTAAGCACTGAGTGTAGAAGCATGATAACTACCGCAGAAGAGAGAATGTTTGTGTATCGCTGTGCATAATGCTACAGGGACGAACTAAGGCATGCACTCGCTGTGTTACGCTGTGTGGTGCGTGAGCTTCTGGACTACTGTGCACGCTGTGAGAACGAGCTCAACAGCACACTGGTAGAGGAGCTGAGTCCTGCCGACAGAGTGCACCTGTCCCCTGACACAACTGTCCTGGCGAGCTTTGTAGCTGATGACTCGTTGCCCTCCGATGCTTCCAGCATTTCTACACTTTTTAGGGGGGAGCTGAACAGGTGAGTGTCTTCTGTTTGTAGTGTAAATACAGTAGATCTGTGTTATAACATTCCTACATATAACATCACTTTTCTTTGGTTCCACCATTTTCCATAAAGCATAATGCTTTCATTTCCTGCTTATAACATCAATTTTTTCTGACACAATCAGCACAGCTCTGGCTAAAATTATTGTAAATAGTATTGTTTTAGATAAAATAACTAAACTGTGGACGAGAAACCAATGTACAAAAACAAGTTTATGTCTGGGTGTGTGTGTTAAACATGTACATGATAGTGACAGTGATCCTGAAGGTGATGATCATGAACCTGCAAAAGACAAGTGGGAAAGTCATGTTGGTACGTTAACTGCAGCCTCTTTAATCTTATTATAAGCATATTTACTGTACATTAACTATGAAACTTTCAGTTACTTGTGTGTAATAGCCATTTATTGGTGTAAAAACATTGATTCCTGCATATAACATTTTCTGGTTTATAACTCTTCTTTTCACAGGTCGCTTAAGAAACATTATAGCAGGGTTCTACTGTAATACATATGTCTTGAACGTGTGTAATTATAGTGTAACTGGAGGATTGTCACCCCTGTTTGCAGATGTTTAGCGCGCCTGCACTCGGAGGCTTCTTCTGTGCTGACACTGTCACGGAGCCTGGTAGTTGGCAAAGAGCTGGTGGGGGAAGGACTGTGTGAACTCGTCCAGACGCCACGGAGGCTGCAGCTCAGAGATCCAGGTCCATCTCACTACCTTACGTGCTCTTTAAACTATACTAATTGTTCTCAAAAATTTATTTACATGCACCAAATTGGTTCAAGTTTTGTTTTATCTAGATTAAATATATAATTATGAACTACCAATGATGGTAAGTTTCATACATAAAGTGGTTGAAATTCATAATGTGTTTTGTTACTAGCCCGTCGTTCTTTGTCCGAGCCCTCTTCTCCCCCACAAAAACTAATTGATGAGATTCGTCAGGAGAGGGACAGAATTACGGAAGAAGCACGTCGTGAGAAGGAAGACTTGCAGCAGCAGGTTAGCCCCACACACAAGTAACGTAATGGTACCCCCAGGCTTGTAGAGCGGGTTTGTTAAAACTATGTGCTTGTGAGAGTGACTGTGTTATGGTTTTAAGGGTTGCCTGTGGATTTTTGTACCTTTACTGAACCACCCACTTCAATGGTGGAAAGGTTGATTGAAGCCATGGTATTTTAGAGTTAGTATGGTTTATTAATATTACTGATCTTGTAATTTTTAGTCTGTAGGCCTATGCAAGTGGTTTCTGAACTACTAAGCATGTGCAACAGCGGTGCTACAGCTGTACTCTGTATGGGATTTTTTCTCCTACAAGTGATAAGGAAAATGTTTAGTTTTAATTAGGCTAAGTAATATATTGCCACAGTATGTAAATGAATCTATAATTTTTTCCCCATCGAAGAATATGTTTTGTTGTAATATTCTAAAGATATCTTAGTGGTTTATTGTAAATACTTAGCGCAGTTGGCCGGCTACCATGATCACTAATGCTGTTATGTTTTGTCTGCTAGGTGAGGGTAGACTCTTCTCTTGGGGCTTCTAACGACCATCAGGTACTGTAATATTTAAAAAAACGAATTCTTCGTGCATGAGCTTGCTTTTTTCATCTTGTGGAAGAGTTTAACGAAAGCCGCTTGCGTTGTGTGGATTAATTGTTCTCCTATTCTGATGGTTGCTGCATGGCTGTTTGGATACAGGATGGTGGCTTTGTAAGACCTCTTAATTGTCCTAGGATCCTGGAATGCTTGTGAGTGTGGCAGTGAGGTTCTTGTTGCGGTACACTCTTGTTTGTTTACCTGCTAGTGAACAGTAGAGTCAGTTTCATGCTGCTGGTTCCACTGATAGAGCTATGCAAGTGCCATATTTTACCATAGCCCTTTTAATTTCTTCAGTCTTCATGTTTTTCCAATGGTGACCTTTGTTTATACATTTTCAGGTGTTGGACTAAATCTGTGTGGATCTGACTTTTTCACCATTTGTTGACTAGTAATAAAATATTCAACTTAATAAATTGCCTGTCAACTCTTTCCTTACTAATACAATGTAGACTTGTCACATTAAGGATTTTAAAAAATTGTAAATAGAAATAAACCGCTTTATAATTCATGTTCTTCAACTCAGTGTACAGCTTCCATATTGAGCACTGTCATTGCACTGTAGATTCTAGGTACAGTAACAAAAGTTAGTTTTAATGGGATCAATTTTATTAACTGTCGTAAAATGTTAGTCCTAATTTTTGTGTTGTATGAAAAATTGTCCATTTTGTTCCTACTTTATTTTCTAAAGAAGTCAAGTTGGTTGTGGGCCAAGTTTGACAGCATTGGCTGAGCCACCACCGTCTTGCTTGCTTCATTCTCTTGCTCCCTTCAGCAGTCCGCTGCAAGGGAAAGGGGCCTCCTTTCGACTTGTGAACTTGTGAATTTGACCTGTGAAGGCAGTCATCAGCCATGTTTGTGAAGACAATCGTCAGCCATGAGATGATTGCTTTGAATGTTGGTTGCTCTCATTCAGTTTATGCAAGGAAAGGTGTTAGTGTGTTCTAAACGTACCTTCATTCAAGTTTGTTTATGTTTTATTGATGGTGGACTGTGAATGTCTGTACTGCACGACAACTGTGTAGGTTAGTCTGGGCAGACAAGTAAGCAGTTGTAAGACCACAGCCGGTTATTTGAGCTTACTAATGTGCTGACAAGAGCAAATTGTGAAGCAGTTATGCATCTTAGACATCAGCTAACAGCAGGTGATCATCTGTGTACATTAGCTATTTATGCGTAGCTTCTTGTTAATAGGTCCTAATGGTGTCCACTGAATTGGTTCCTGTTTTCACGTGTCTATTGTATTGCCCTGGTCCATTTTTCTGAATGACTTGCAATGGACGTAAAGTGAATTGAAGATACGCCAAATGTGATGCAAGGTGAGATGAATAGTGGAACCAATTTTCCATCTATCGGAAGAGTTTAATGTAATTTTCAAATGAAGGTATTGGTAGTCAAAACGTAACTAACAAGCCTAGCTTGTTTATTGTAAGTTGCTCTCAGGGAAGCCAGAGTAGTGTGTATCAAGACAGATATTGGTGGTTTGGGATTAAATTACCGCTGCCAAAATAAACCTTCGAAAAAAATATCTGGCCATTACTACAAATAATTCTACATTAACAATTGTTGCCCCCATTTTGCGGTTGGCGGTGAATAACGAGTGTAAGTCCACATGTTTTCATATTTAACTAAAACAGTCCTGAACAAAAGTCAAATGAAATTGACGTACATATTTGTAGTTTATGTAATTTTGAGTGTGCTATATGGAAATTAATTTTAAGATTTTTGTCTGTAGATTTAAGGTGGCAGTGGCAGTTTTGTTTTTTGAATATGGTGTGGATCATAGTTTAGACTTTCATGTGCTTGTGTTTCGTAATTGAAAGTGGAAGCATTGTAGGCCTAAAAGCCTAGCATATATCAAAACAAACTGTGCACTGTATGTCACAGTTTTAGATAGACTGGACAAGCACAAAACATTTATATTTAAATTGAAATGTTTAATATTTGCAAGTTCAGAAGTTAATGACTAAAATGTTTTTAATTTTGTTGTGCACTCCTGTATTGCATTCAGTGTACTATAGGACTGAAGGTTTACGTAGGCCTACTTCACGTGTAAGACATTTGTGGAGATATTTTTCGCAAATGTTTTGAAAAGTTTGCAGTTGTTTGCCATTGCTACAGCTTTAAATTCACGTTTGACAAGCTAAACTTTTATAGACTTTTGTGTTCATACACTACCCTTGATGCCTGTCGGTCGATGGTGGGTACGTCTGGGTATGTACGTAATGGTATCTCAGTTTTGCTCCTCAGAACAAGGTGCAAGTGGCTCCTTGAATGGGGTACTTCTGATGATGTCGGGTGACTATGATGATATGCTAGCTTATATGAGGTGGTGAGCTGAAGTGACATCCCTTTGAATTATGTGAGGAGCAGCATTGCTCTGTCCACCAGCTCTCCTATGGTGGGCCAAGGTGACTCGCTCTTGATGCTGCCTGCCCAGCCTCTTTCAGAACATAAGTGTATGCATGGATTAACAAGGGGGGAAGCAATTTCATTTGCTGTAATAAAGTTTCTAAGGCAGCCGAGCACTAAGGGTTGGATTTACGAGGCCTCTGAAAATTCCCGGGGGTGGCTTTTAGGGGGCCCAACGCTAATGTGTCCAGGCAATTGCCTTGTCAGCTGCGCTGGACTTGGGGAGGAGAGCCTTGTCGGCACCCTCTGCCCTTGCAATCAACGATGGCTCTTGGGAGGCTCTGACTATCCCAGTGGGTGAATTGCAAGATGGCGCGAGGGGCATATTGGGTCCCTCCTCTGCTGTGATCTGCCATTGCCAATTGGAGGCGTCGGCAATCCCAGGTTGGTGAGCTAAACCAATGACCAAAGTCCCCAACATTGTAGGGAAGGCCAGAAGGTCCAAAATTGCTTGTGGTAATCTAACTCAGCATCAAAGCTAAGGTTCGGGAGAAGGTGGGATTTGTAGGTAAACCAAAAAGGAAGGAAGAAGGTAGAACCGACAAACACAGTTAAGGTGGATGTTTGTTTATTAGACAATATATCTCAGCCCCAGCTGCCAATGGTTTACCTATTGCCACCTAGTACAAACGTGACTTGTCAGGTGAATGAGGGTTGCCCTGAAAAACGTGGCGCGGGAGCCGATTCTTGGGGCAAGAGTGCGAGCAGAGGAAGATTGCAGTGAGTGGTGGCAGCCGATGGTAGGCTGCATAGACGTACTGCCTGGCGAGTAAAAGACCGAATAGAAAACTGCTGGAATGGCGACGACTTCGTCTTTATGTATGCCTGGAAAGAGTATGCCACAACACTCTGCTGCCAATTAGAAATGAGGGATGAGATGCCTGCCTACAGGCAGCGGCAGCGTGACTGGCAACCAGTGTTAGGGTGGTGTGACGTCGCGGAAGAAGGGTAAGTGTGGCCGGCAGTGCTGTAAAGAGGCTCAAATAGGGGTCCCCGCAGCGCGCCACTCTTTTGTATCCTATCTCTCCATCAGGATACCGTTATTATCCGAGCTTTACATTCGCAAAGAAAATTAAGGTGAACCATAGGAGGGGGAGGTACTGTGCCGTTATGACACCAGCTCTCACAAGGGATAAATTTTATGCCATTGCATCAATCTAGCTGTCGTACATAAGTGTTATGTAGTCACTGTTTATGATAATGCTTATGTTGTGAATTTCATGCTTCAATCTGACCTCATGCTGCTAAGGTGTTGTTGTTGTTGTAAGGTTCTCTACAGAGAGTTGTGATGTCGTATAGGAAGTGTACTTGGGCCAGATGTTGAATCTATATTGATGACATTATCCGCTGGAAGTTACTTAAGTCTGTTGTAATATTCTGTCGATAATGGTGAAATTGTGTAAGACCAATTCTGTACAATTCTATAGCAAAATTATGCCAAATTTTCATTTTGTCGCAAAACACAGACTGATAGCTAAACATGTGTATTTGAAAATTATTGCATTATTTTGTATTTAAGTGGTAATAAAAATCCATTTATCTGCCCCCACTTCTAATGATTTTTAATATTATAGAGTGCCTAACCTCACCAGCCCTAATTTTTTTAATTTAAATAATTTTTATGAAGTAATATGTATCAAGTCAGAAACTAATTATACCACTAGGGTGGTAGCTTACAAGGTCTCAGGTTGTTAAGACAGTTAATTGACACCTCCGCAACTAGTAGTTTGGATCCAAGTGTTACTAGATCAGTGCGAACCTACCAATAATAACGTGGAGGCAGTCGTCATGTAGTGTTCAGAGTGCTTCGAGGGCAGCATCTGTTGTGGTTGCCCGGTCAGGTTTACATGGTTGCCCACCTGCTCAGATCTTATGCCAAACTGAATTTTCTAAACAAATTGTTCTTTTTGTTTTACAGTAGAGCCCCGATTTAACGAACTCTGGAGTAAAGAAAATAGCTTTTTAACAAAAGGATTTTTAGGAACCTTAAAAAAATAAAAAAAAATTATTAAATAACTGACTGACTTTGATAAAATTGAAAATTAATTGTAAGTAAAGTCCTTTAATAATACTAGCACCGACCGCCGTACATACTTATTTCTCTGTAGAAAAACGTAAACTATCCGTCAAGAAATAAAACAAAAATTCATTAAAAACTTTGGCCGCGGGAGTGATTTTGAGATATGCATGCACGGGCGCGGTCGAGTAAGCGAAGCTGTGTTGCATAACAAGCACGTGCCTAGATCCTCATCCTGGCAGCTGGCGAGTGAACGAGCATCTAGGTACCCAGTCTCCACAAAGCAGCAGTGGACAGCACAAGAACTAATCCACAGATAGGGCTTCGTGTCTCCATTAGAATGCAATGGTGTGCAGCATGATTATTTACACTCGTGTCCCGTTAAAAACAAGTGAATTAAAAAAAATAATACGTTAGATTATTTATGCAGACTTTTAACAACAAATTTATTACCGTTAACTTAAATATTTTGTTTCTCCGATTCTAAAAAACGCTCGAGTGCAAAGCATTTGTAGCGAGCAGATCAACATTAGTCTGTTTCATGAGCACGGCTGCATACAAGCTACAATGGCCGCCACCGCACATATTTAATTATTATTTTACCGTTGTTTCGCAAACTTTTAATTCAGTTTAAATTTAAAAAAAATTTTTTTTACTGTGTTCCGTGTGTTTTTTTATTTTCCGGAGCGGGCTGGAGAGAAATGGAAATATTGACGGCTCGGCGGTCATCAATTCTCGTGTTGATGGTGCACGCAAGGACGGCCTTACTCACCATGTGTATGCTTGCCGAGCGTTCCACTAGAAGTTTTTTCACAGATTTTTTTTCTTTTCACGCCTGCGGCTTACCTATGCACTTTGTTATTGTTTTGAGCCAATATACTTTTTTTTAAATTACCTTATATTCAAACGAAACTTTAGTTCTGCCTGAAAACAAGTTGCTGTAACTTGTGCCAAATTGATGGTATAACTAAACTGTCTGTTTTTTTTTTTTTTTTTTAAATTATATACCTTGTATATTGGTAATGCTACTTTGGTGAAGCATATCATTAAATATGTAGAATTTTTAAGTAACTGCAATTTAACTGAACTCCCTAAATGTAAGCACCGTGTGAAAAGTCCTAAATTTTCTCATTCTTTCACTGAATTTAACGTGACTATTTATTTAACAACTGTAAATGCCGGTGAAACGTCGCAAACCTGTGCGCTTCTGCTGAAAATGTGTTCGTCCTCTCTTGTGTGTGTTCTGTCAACGAGTACTACTCTGTACGTACTTGTGCATCGTATTGTAATAGTATTATGTAACTAGTAAGCCTAGTGGCCTCTTCCCGCCAAATCAAAAGATTGGGGAAAGCTTATTCAACAAAACTTTGTAATAAAGATACATGATTAGACAGAGTCGGCCTAGGAAGTTCTGACGAGTCTTGTTATAATCGGCTCTTAATATGTAGATGCTTATTGGGGCAATGGTTTTTCTGTAATTTTGTTATTTTGATTTTTCAGTTTAGTTGAAATTCAGCATTTTGGGGGACTCTTGCATAACAACAAGCTGGCGCCGAGTTCGGAGATTAGCATGCTTGGTGATGCTCTGGTTTTCCAAGCTTTGCGGTGACGTAGTTGTGGCCGTTGGCATCGCAGGTATCCTTCTGCCGTTTGGTTATTCGATTTAAAGGCTTGGTAATACAGTACAGTTTTGGTGACTTAAGATTTATTTGCATTTGCACCATGTACCTATACATAATTTTAAACTTGAAAATTGTATGGCATATTTTTTTAAGTTCATTTAAAAGAGATCCCATTGGCCTGTGTGTGCTTCTGCGGACCCAGGTACCTTGCTTGCGTACGGATACCAAGGGCTTGCCCCAGATCTAGTTCAGCGTTAGAGTAATGCGAATGTTGGAGAAGAATGTCATGAGTAACATCGGCAGCGTAACCATGTCTATTTCATTTTTACCAACGAACATTGAGTTGTATGAAGTAACGTTGTTCTTTTTCTTGTTTTGTCAAGAAACCCTGAGAATAAGCTAGTATTATTTACCGTATTTCCTGGATTGTAGGCAGACACAGAATGTAAGCCGACCCCTAACTGTGAATACGTACTTCGAAAAAATATATATATGACAGCAATTATAAGTAGAATTTTGAAGGTCCCATGCACGGGGTGATAATGATGTCAGTGACAGAGTTTTACGACCCTTTACTCTTTCAGGTCTTTAGAGCTAATGATGATTTTTTTTTCCCGCCTGCTGGACAGACACAATTGAATGGAAGAGCTTGACACAAAGTGTGGTAGGTAAATAAGTGGGCGTACGAGACACGTTATGCGAGGAATGCTGACTTGGCACGGCCCGGCACTGTAGTTCGACACAACACTCGGCACGTCCTGGCGGAGTGTACCTACTAGGCAGACTTGCAGCCGGTGAAGCAAACGTTTAGTTTTTTTTAGAAATACCGTAATGTGCGGGTGGTAAATACCAGGGTAATACGGAATTAGGCCTTTAATGGAACCGTGAATTTATCATGTGACTGAGCTGGGATAGAAAAATTACGTTAATATATTATATTAGACATTTACTCCTCATTTTTATGACATTATTTTAAACTCTGCTGTATAATGTCTTCACTTAATTTTGAAACTAGGCAACCACGTATTATGTAAATACATAGTAGGTGCAAGCAGCAAATACAGTGGACTGGCGGCACACATGTACCGCAGGATGCCGGCGACTATACTGCCAAATTGGCATGCTCAAACCCAAGGGCCGGCCAGCGCGGTGACGTCACCTGTCAGCCGGCTGTGATATTGCTAGAGATCCCACTCCGTATAGCATTAACTACACGTTTTTATGAATTATGTTCACATTTACATCCATATCTGTACTGATGAAAGTGTACTGCCGGTTTTATAAACGTATTTATTTATATTTGGTCAAAACTGTTTGTAAATGGTTGAGCCCAATTGTAAGCCGAGTCGGGATTTTTTGATGGCCTGAAACGGTAAAAAAAGGTTGTCTTACAATCGGGTAAATATGGTACACATTTTTGGGAAGATATTGCTAAGGAAGCATGCTGGTAAGAAGCCACGTGGCTGACGGGATTGCTCTTTATCATGCTGAAAAGAGAGAACAATATCGCTTTAACTGCTTTCCAACTTTATATGTTGTTTCTTCCAGTTGTGAGTTCACAGAGTGGCTAATTCGCTTTTGCTGAGCTGTGCCTACCACGTAGCATAACTTGTACAACCAACAGATTGTGAAAGGAGTAGTAAGTGGCAAGACGAGCTAAAAATTGTTGGACTTTGCTTTTGTAGTTAGGTAGTCTGTAATCTTCGGTACCCACTTGTGACATTTATTTAGAACGCCCTGAGAATGAGGATCTGCTCTACCGCATGTGATGCCGAGGGACATTCATACTTTGAAACAGCAGGGGTAGTGAGGATACCACCACAGTATTAACTTGCAAAACAACTTATCATAACAAAACAACTACCTACTAAATTGGAGGTGTAAATAGACATTACCATGAATTCCTCTTTTTAATTTATAACTATCATATACACATAGAAACAAACATGCTTGCTCACCAGAACAAATGTATTGTAACGAGAATTCCGAACAGATCCACTAGAACTATCGAACAAACAAGGAGCTATATACGCTCCTTATACACCACTTACCGCGTCGCCATCTTGAGTAGTACTGCTTCTCAGTAGCAGAGGGGATGGAGGGACTCCTTCCGGCGGAAGGATACAGACGCACAATATAGTTCCACCATGCTTGGTAACTATGAGTAAGGTTACCAAACATACCGCCCACCGAGACCAGCTCAATTTGGTCTCAGGAAATTACACAAAAAAAAAAGAGAGAGAAAAAAACACGGTGAATGAGTATCTTAAAACAGTAACTATTTACACTCATTACTGGATACACTACTGGGAGGGCAGACGGTACAATTTATGGACCGATCGGCACAGTAGTCCTCTTGACGTGCGTACTTGAGCCACTCTGACCACTCCATCTTCTCCAGGGTAAACCTTCACCACTCTCGCCAAGCACCAGCCGAATGGTGGCACCCGCTCCTCCCCAACGAGCACCAATTCATCGACGGAGAGGTCTGCTTGGTTGGTCTGCCACTTTCCACGAGGTTGTAGGTGGTGTAAATACTCCCTATACCAACGTCTCCACAGTTGGTTTGAGAGTGCACTCACGAGCTTCCATCTTCTAGAGAGACAGATAGGGGACTCACTGTCATCATCACCTGACTCTGGAACAGCTACAAGGGGGCGGCCAATAAGAAAGTGCCCAGGTGTGAGAGCAGTCAAGTCTGTTGGATCCGATGACATTGGTGTTAACGGCCTAGAGTTTAGGACCGCCTCCACCTTTGTGCATAATGTGATTAGCTCCTCCAAGGTAAGAATCTGTTCTCCAATGA
>PNEQ01081162.1:0-35503 GCA_003012365.1 Medauroidea extradentata
TGCCATTATTAGAAAACTGGTTGGGCTGAATTTAGACTTTGACGTGCCATTATGAGAAAACTGGTTGAACTAAGTTTAGACTTTGACGTGCCATTATGAGAAAACTGGTTGAGCTAAATGTAGACTTTGACGTGCCATTATGAGAAAACTGGTTGAGCTAAATGTAGACTTTGACGTGCCATTATTAGAAAACTGGTTGAGCTATTTTTTTTCCTGTAAGAAGAAAACGTACTCTCAAGTAACATCTACAAAACTAACACTATTCCATAGAAATATATAATCACGATTTTTGCCAACGTGAACATCCTTAAGGAGGCAGCCTATTTGCGGGACTCAGGTCTGGGACCCTGGCCGTGGAGGAACGTGAGGTTGTATGGAAGCAGACTTGGTCAGCAGGAGGGAGGTTGTCAGCAAGAAATGTTTCCAGCTAGGTCTTCTAACACATTACTAGTAACACGTCTCACCCTGACATCTAGGCCTGCTTATAAACAACACGACCTTCCCCAGTCAGGGTCCCAGACCTGAGTCCCGCATAGTAGGTAGGAGTATCTCCTAGAAGTGTGGAAGCCAAAACAAGTGCAATCGTGCATCACCCTAACTTCTAGATGACAGTCACTGCGATCTTTCTTCTATTCGTTACTGCAGCCCGAGCATAGAAATTGATTAGCTACTGCATGTCGTGGGGAACGATACCTATTGGTCGGGTCATGTTCCAGCGTATTAGTCTACAGATGGCGACTGGCCGTCATACCGCTGACTTGTGAATCTGGAATTCTGTTAAGGTTTTTAATATTAGTCTTTAGTGAAATACATTTTGTACCAACTTGTTAGAATGCCTTACGTACACACTTGCAACTTTGCTTCATGATCAGTAGAGATGATAGTTTATCGCGGGAAAACTTCACTGTTGCTGGGTTTCAATGCACGTTTAGCTTACCCGAAGATTACTGGCTTTCGATTCTGCGTGGAGCTTTTACCCTATTTGACTGAGCCAATAAGAATCCCGATATTGTAATATTTGATGTATGTTATTGATCTGCAAACAATTACGTTGTGTCAGACGCATATAACCGAATCATACATGTTGCAAAAAACTACAGTCTTTCCGAAGGTATGTTGACACAAAAATTTTTCGCGATACCACCGTTAGAGACACTGTAAAGTCGCGGGAATAGTTGACTGTTTGCTAGGCTGTACATAACACTGAATGGTTTGTATGTATACTGACTTTCGTTTATTTGAAGCATTGTTTCTCTGTACAACAAACCCTTAGAACTGCACAGCTTGAACACACAGCTGGTGTGATTTGTCCCAAAACTGTTCACACGTGTCACGGTTAATATAATACAGTTTATTGGAGACTATGTTTAACATTTTCGCGATTTTCCAGTGTCTCTATTAGAGACATGCAAAATTCGAATTATTTTCTGACAGCTGACTAGACTCCAAGCGACTATAGGCTTGTTCGACGTCTCCCGCTGGCCGATATTTTCGTGACTTGACGGGGACAATACTTACACGTTGAGAGACCAATCTCTGTAAAGACGTAACACACGTAAATGACACCGCATAAAATTTTGTAGCCAGTTGAATCGCAGATTATGCTCTGTTATGTACAGGAAAGTGAAGTTTAGTCTGCTAACAAATGATAACGCGATTTTACAGTGTCTCTAATTATGGTATATCGCGAAAACGTTTTGTGCCAACATACCCTTGAAAACACTGTAGTTTCTTGCAACATATGATTGGGTGATATGACACAACGTAGCTGTCTGCAGATCAATAACAAGCATCGACCATTACAATATCGGGATTCTTACTGGCTCAGTCAAATATGGTAACAGTTTCATTAACACGCGAAAGCCAGTAATCTTCTGGTAAGCTGAACGTACATTGAAACCCAGCAAACAATCAAGTTTTCCCGCGATAAACCATCATCTCTAATGAACAGCGATTGATTGTTTTCAACTCTCAGCATCTCAGGGTTCTACTGGCAAGTCACAAACGTGTGGTGTCGAAGTAATATTGTTCTCAATGGGCACAGTTAAAACGCCGACGCATATGCACAAACACACGCTGTCAATAACCACGAATACCGTCAACTGGGGTTACCTGCCACTACAGGATTACTTGAGACAATTTTTCTGCAAATATTTCACACAATACAAATACGGTAATAATAAGAAACACAAACATTACCGATACTACACCACATAAATATTCAGCATTACTTCTTCAATCATGGCGGCAACATACGAAATAAAAATTCCTGAAAAACCGTTGTTAAGTTTTCCTACAGTCCCAGGTAACCCCAATTGACAGTACATTTGGTGTCCTGAAAATTTTGCATTCTGCACATACAAGGTGCCACTACTTAGTATTCGATGTTATACTGGTAGTATATTTTCTATATTTCTGGATGTTGTGCAGGTCGACGTCAAATTAGTAGAGACATGAACTTTTCGCGAAAAGAAATTTGCCTCACTTTGTGTCAGTGACTTGTGTGCACGTCTGCAGACTTGCTTCACGGTCGGAGATTGGATGTTTTGACATTCGTGTGTCGTGGGGTTTTACACGCAAATCACAAACGTGTGGTGTTACAGTAACCTTATTGTGATTGGTACAGTCAAATGAGAAACGTCACAGTTCAAAGGCACGCTGCCAATATCTATGAAGCAGAACTGCAGACGTGCACATAAGGCACTGGAACAAAGTGGGGTAAAATTCTTTTTGCGGAAAGTTCATGTCTCTACAAATTAGCGGTGACAGCAGTGGTGGCTCGTAGGTTTTTGCCAAGTAGGGCACAAGTGCAGAGAACTGTATAGTGTTGTGAGCTAGTTGACACTACAGCCATGACACGCTGGTATGTGGGTACCGTTTATTATTGACTATTCATAACACAATAAGTAGACAGTAGATATTTCATGGTCATTGGCAGCGACGGGAACGTTTTTTTTTTTTTTTTGTGCCCAACTTTGTTTCAGTGCCGTATGAGCGAACCTGCAGCTCAACATCATGGCTACTTGCAGAGTGTTTTTGTGCAGATTCGTTATTCATTTGGCAGTGCCAATCAGTACACCGATAACTGCGACACATGAAGTCTATGATTTGCGGGTTTAACCTCCACACGCTGAGTGTTACGGCATCCAATCACTGACCACATAGCAGGGATGCAGGTACGCACGCAAGGCGCTGAACAAAGTGCTGCAAAAATCTTTTCGCGAAATTTCCTATTTCTAGTTATTGGTATACGTCGGCGCGTTTACACGAGTGTACAGTTCTCAGCAACTTGTACCCTCCCTGCCAACAACCCTCGAGCCGCCACTGACAGCAACTCCTACCCCCACAATGCCGGTTGGGGACTTCGCTCAACCATGCCTCGAGAATCTGCAAGAGGCTGACGACCTCCAAGGTCACGATCATTATTACCCAGCCTAGTCGTACCTGGCCGCTAGGAGAGAGGACCGGGTAACATCGGATGTGATGGAAGGGTCCAAGGCGAACTATCGCTGTGTAGTTGAATAAATATACGGTAGAGGTAAGGTAAGTGGGCTTTGCGTCTTGTCGACAGCGAGGTCATTACAGATCGTGACACGCAACTTTACACAATGACAGGAACTGGGAGAGGAAATGACCATGACCTTTGTTAAGAGGAACCATCCCAGCATTCAGCTAGAGCGATCTCGGCAAACTACGGAAAACCGAAATCCGGTTGGCCGTAGCTGGAGTCGAACCCGGCTAACAAATATTATATAGAAGAGTTAAGAGACTTAGGTAGCGTCTAACATCGAGATGTAGATCACTGACGAAGGTGACGTTAGGAGATTATGGAGCAACGGCGGAACGCAAAGGCATGGAAAAACGGGAGTACTCCAGGAAAACCCACAGACCAGAGGGCAACATCCGCCACGTTTCTCACGTGCAGAACTGAGAGCTACCATGTCGAGAATCGAACCCGGATCATCGTGGAGGATAGCGACTGATCTTACTACAATACCACGACCGACAACTAGCTAGTCATCCTCGGAATAAACACGGTAGAACACACCCAATGCGTCCACTAGGAGAGCAGTGGGTGGATACTTCCTACCATCGGCGTCGAAAGCATTTGATTTTTGGGGGGGGACGTCACTGGTAGAGAAAGTGTACATATAACGTACGTAATAAAGGGGTGTGTAGGAGTCCTCCACCGGGAAATTTTATGTTTTAAGGTGCAAAATGCTGCTATTTAAAGAGTTTCTGCATCAAAATATTTAATATACAACTGAAGGAAATCTTAATCTTAAAAAATCTTAAAAAACTACGAAATTTTTTTGAGGGGGGGGGGACGTGTCTCCTCCCCCCCCCCCCCCCGTTTACGACACCTCTGCTTCCTACAAGTACGAAAAATTCTGAACAGTAAAGCTGTAGTTACAATCACTCGATTCGCCCGCCCGTCCGTCAGTCACGTTACCTTCAGCCATTCAGAAGTCAGAAGATGGGAGACGTCGAACGAGTTCACTGTCGTTACTGCAAAAAGGCGCGACTCCAGGATCTGTGCGTGCCTGTAGTTTAATAATATCTACTGACATACTTGTAGTACGAGACGTGAGCACATTCTTGTTAATCTCGACTTGTAGCAAACTTGCGCCGTGTGAGTGGTAACGGAGCATACTGATGGCTACTAATATGCTAGCTAGGGAGGACGAATGTAAACAAACAAGTTTTATGCACGTGCAAAATGTTTTTGAACTAAATTGTTAACAGAAGATGTAGCATTGTGAAATAAGCAATGTCTTAGCAGGACACAAGATGCTATTGAAGGAATACTGCTTAAGTGCGCCGCATTTCACGTGTTTTAAATGCATATTAAGTACAGGGAAATATACTTATACTTTTGCAAAAATATTCTACATGCGCCTATTTTGCCAGTGAACGAAAAGAAAACGCATTTCGGGCAAGAACGCAAGTTAGTGGGCCGTAGCTTTTTTTACGTTCGAGGCACAGAAACGGGGAAGGCGATAAGTCGAATATAACCCGTGCGTCAAGCACCTCATCGCCTCTAGGCGCGGAGGACTAAACTAGCGTGTACAGTGTTTACGTAGTAAGTGTTTTTCAACGGGACTTGTCCAATGCAGGTTTCTATGATTTTATTTTACGATTACGGTTGATATTTTCTCAGCTACAGCAACGTGAAATAGTCATTTTTAGCAGTTTTGAGGAGCTTGGTAATCATGTTTTTAATTATCGGTCTGCATTTTTAAAATCACAGGGACTTAATTTGAAGTGAGTTTTCTTTTTGTAGGTAAACGCATTAGAAATATTTTTAGTAACTATACATGAAAAACTACTATACGTACCTCGCTACAGCACGTCTCACACGTCCGGTCCGCTAACTGTTAAAACACTGTTTCTAGGCCCCACAACATAACTAAAACAGCCTTTTCAGACGGTTCTACTTCAAAATGTACTAACCAGATGTATGTGAAACTCTGGTATAAATGAGCACTGAACTTTGCTACAGACTTTCCACCAATAAAATTATACGGTCACCTCTTACAGTCCCGTAGTAAAATGTATTTGCGGGAGTCTTGCGCGCTAGTTCAGTTTTTGGCTTGCTGTGGTGATGTGGTATTAGATGCGCTCTCCAAGGTCACCTTTATAGCTCCGTCGCTCCTGAGCCGAGATTTGTGTTTAGGAAAGGTCCCGAACCTAGGACTGTTATGTAACACCGATCCCACCAACGAAGCGGGGAGGGGGAGGGAGAAGAAGTCTGGCGGTCATCCCCCGGGGAAATTGAGATTTTCAAGGTGCAAAATGATGGTATTTCAGCAGTTTCTATCAGGCAAGGAGGGAATCTGGACCCCGTGGACCCCCCCCCCCTGGCTACATCCATGTGAGCCTGTAATGAGCAGGTAAGCGAGGCAGCGCCTTCAAGCCAGGATACACAATAAACATTGCACAAATTACTCATAATACGACAAATGCGACATTACAATCTGCGTTCAACACATCAATGGTGTACAATTTTGTGCAAAAAAGTTGGCCGTGGGTGCTAATCAATTAATTACGTAGGATACTAGCAAGTAAGCTAACTAGTGTTCCTTTACTGTTGATGCTAACTTTGTAGTACAAAAATATACCCGTGTATGCGGGGCTTGTAGTCTGTGCAACGTTACGTTCACGCGTAAAAAAAATATGACTGCGAAAATAGTCACCTTCGCTATTTCGAGCCGTGGAAAAATAATCTTCAGAGATTAATGGAGGACATGGAAGAAGTCCACACATGTTCATTAGTGTTATTAGTATGCAGAAATAACTGGTACGTTGAGCTGTTATAGGATAAAATGTTATCTGCTGCAGTTCTGTACGTTCTCTCCATTACGACTGCTCTGACGGTAAACGAATAAACGACGAACGACGAGAAACAGGTAATGCAACTGTTCCCGCTCAGGAGCTCCAACCATCCGAACCCAGAGCTAACGAATGAGTGCACATCTATAGGACGCGTGGGAATTAACATTACGCCCGTAGACTATAATATACTGTATTTATCTTGGACTATACGTAGCATTAAGTTTAAAGTCAAGCGCGATCACGAAGAGAACACCGAAAGAACAGTATTGTTGTACGTACTACAATTCTTTTCAAATAAGGACAACAATCCAGTACCCTTGTTAGTACATTGTAAATTTCCCTGCAACAATGTGTTCTGTAGAAGTAACAATATGTTTTGTAAAAGTAAGATGATATTTTGTTCCTTCAACAAATATATTGTTACTTTTATAGAGTAAATTGTTGTAGGCAACAGTCCAGATAGTACCGACAACCAAATTGGGCTGTTGTCTCTATTTTGACACAATTATGGTACCTACAACAATACTATTCCTTCAGCGAAGTGAAGATATTTTGTATCAGCACTTAACATCCAGGTATTTAGCGCTGTTTACGGTTGACATTATGGAGCAGCGCCGGAATGACGGGTGTTGGGGGGGGGGGGATCCTCAAGAAAACATGCCGACCAGCTGCACATGCGAAAATACGGGGACAGACCCCATCGGGAACGGAACCCGGATCGCCTTGGTGTGAGGCGAGTGTTGTGGGCGTTGCGCCAATCCTGACCACCGTGCGATGACGAAATACTCCAATAACAAACATAATATGTCACTACGGGTCCGTAACCCTACTATAAGCCTAAAAGCTAAGGCAGCTGAGGAGTAACAGCGCAGAAGCTGAAGGTAACCAGAGATCATGGGCAGCATTAAGGTGTTCTCATGGACTGGAACCCAGATCGGCGCAGTCTCACCCGGGTCAAACAAGATCATCTCACTGACGTCGTCAAAGAGGGGAACCTCGCGCTCCTGCCCCAGACCTTCGACGGAACTTGGACCAATTCCCCGTGGCAAGACGTGCGTGCTGTCTCCTTGAAACACTCTGTGGCTCTAATCAAGAGCAAGGCGCTCATCCATGGCCTTGCACAGACACCATCTCCACCCGTGCCAGATGACCTCGGCGCCAGTCCTGCACCTTGGTCGCGGCGACGTGCGTCTTCACAGGCGACGATGTCCGTCTGGAAGGACCTGGGTTCGATTCCCTGTGCGGCTAGAGTGACCGCGGCCTCTCACCACGGCGGTCAGGGTTCAATTCTCGGTGGGGTCGATACCAACACATCGCATGCTGGAATTACGTCGGACGTTGCCGTTGTGGTCAACGTAGGTGTTATTTCGGGGTACTCCCGACCCTTCTTCATTATGTAATGTCAGTCGCAATTGACGCAGTGGCTAGAGAACTCGCAGCCCAACAAGGCGATCCAAATTCAATTCTCGGCGTAGTCAGTCTTCGGGTTCTCGCGTGTGGGAATCGTGCCGGACGATGCAGCCGGTAGGCAGGTTTCCTCGGGGCTCTCCTATTTCTTCAACCATTGTAGGGTTTAAGTCCCCATCCTTTCGGGGCAAGCAAATGTCTACTGGGTCCCAGTTGCAAGTTTGCAGTGCGGGGTGAGACACCCTGTCAAACGATATATTTTATACAGAGTAGGCTTCAGAATTCGCACAGCCAAATTTTACACATTTGCCAACTAAATATGAATAAAAAAATGTTCCCTGTAAAGCAATAACATATTTTATTGGCATTTCACTATCACTCCACTTCGCAGCGAGAAACCGGTGTTATTTTATTCGGCAAACTTTCGGCTGAGTGTAATGTCACAGAGTGTATTTTCACTGACGGTATTATTCCGTCGCTGTTATTTTCCCCTCACGTAGAAGCAGCGCCACCTCAGTACGGCCTGGTGAGTCACCGGGGTGCGTGGGAAATGTTAACGGGGAAGCTCACAAATACAAGCCACACCACGTATGATCGCATCTCTTCTCATCTCTGTCACTTCCCACGGTCCCACCTCCCTTGTCTTCATGCTCCCATTCTACCGTTCGCTACACACGACTGCAAGGCAGCTGGAGGTCAAGGTCCTCTCCAGACAACGCCAAGGTAACTGTGGAGAGGTCAGGACGACCCGCGCCTACAGTACACACTACAGCTGACTTTACGTCACGTTCATGTCGTGGTCCACTGCAATTTTCACCATCATGTTTCATTTTTCATTCTTACCAGGTATTTTTTTGTAAAATTTTTCATGATTCTGTTTCAAGGACGACACTAAAACCAACCGACATACCAAACTGAAAAAATCCAGAGTGGATAAAGACGTCGCAGGCTACAATGTCACGTACATAAAAGCAAATAATTATAACTTTTTTTTTTGTATTTAAATAAAATGCTGAAATTTAAAATTATTTTATTTTGCGGTTCAACATAGCAGAATTTGTAGCCTACAACATCGTTATTTACTGCGATTTTTTTTTTTTTCCAGTTTGGTAAGTGAGTTGGTTTTAGTGTCGTCCTGAAAACAGAAACGTGCAAATTTTGGCTTTAACGAGTCATTACGCAAACATTATGCGAGATAAAGCTACAGTAGATAAGACAATACACTTTGTGTACGTGCAATTAAGGGCGTAGTTTACTGCAGTTTTTATCACCATGGTATTAATTTTTATTTGCAATATATATAACCGTAACGGTACACCTAATACTTTACCGCGTTTTGAACGAAAACGGAGGGTCCAAGACAGTTGTAAACAAGAGGACAATTTTTGTTACATAAGTCACACAGCTCAATAAACCTTCATCAAACTTTCTAATTTCCATCCTACCGCTGCAAAACTTGTACGTAAGTATAGGGTGACCACCCCTGTTATTTTCACTACGGTGGAAGTTCTTAACCAGAATTTGCTATGGATTAGAAAACCCCAACAACATAAATATATGTTCAGAGTATTGTCCTTCCAAGTAATTTATTTTCACATATTTTGTGAAAATAACGTTTCAAAATTCGAACTTGTAATGCTTATTTCATCGTTAATAATAATTTTGGAAAAGAACTGTTCTGCACATTTTGTGCTTACTATTTACTGAGGAATCACCTCCCACGGTTTGCCTGACAAATTCAGCCCCAACCTGTGTGCGTATATATATATATATATATATATATATATATATATATATATATATATATATATATGTTTCCATACTCCTCCGAAACGGCTTAACCGACTTCAATGAAATTTTGTATATACATTCGGTAGGTCCACCTAAGTGCTATTGTTTAGTAAATATTTTTAATTTAATAATTTTATAACCCGGTCGATAACTGTGTAAGTGAAAATTGATAAGTTATCCCCATCAGGTGTCGCTGCTGTATTATTATTATTATTTATTAATTTCTTTATTATTATTAGACCTCTTCCACTTATTGTAAGTGTGTAAGGACGTGGTATATAAGTTATTTATGTGACACAACAACGTTTGCCGGGACAACTTATATATATATATATATATATATATATATATATATATATATATATATATATATATACATATATATATATATATATATATATATACATATATATATATGACTAAATTTTGTTCTTATGAATTTTCTATATTTGTCATAGTTTTCTCGTAAAGGCTTGTTAAAGTCAAAATTTGCATGTTTCCGCTGAAAGGACTACAGCAGGCAATGAACACGTAACTGAGGACACAATGTACACAGGACTGTGGAGCACATCAAGCAAGATGTTGAACCCACGACATTTCCGCCTCTCTGTTACAGCTAGGGTACAACGAAAATAATATCCTATCGCCACACTTTTTTTTGCATATTTATTCAAAAAATACGGCTTTCAAATTTCTTAAATGTTACACCTTCCCACCAGTTACTTAGCTTCTTCTTTCCCCACGATATACTTCCGACCTTGTGGGTTGGCTCATGAACATAAACTCCGTCCAACTGTATCAGCACATGTCTTAAAATTGAAGGTACTGTTTTGATGGATAAAACTCGCATATCCTAGTGACACAACGTTTTGAGAATACCGAGTAGGTATCCAACTGAACTTTGAGCGACTCACAGATGTATTATACTAAAATCCACGCGAAGTAATAAAATAAAATAAAATTATTTATCTCAAACGTCCTTGACCATAAATTTTTCAGGACTCTCTGTCTGTCTAGTTGGCAGCCATAGAGTTTTCTCAGCGGGGAATACATTTTACAAATATTTATCTTTCTAAAGGGCTATAAAAAGTATTTTGTGAAATATACATCTTAACGTCACAGTTAGGATTTAAACAAAAATAATAACTACCCGAGCAATTAATATCGCCACACGCGCTACTTGGCTCGGTAGTCGAAGAAAAATCCACAATACGACATACACATGTAAGATACGCGAAAATAAAATTTTTAATATGCATGTTGCTAACAAATATCCAACCAACACGTAACTTCAGAGAGAAAACCTTGAAATATTCGTGAGTTCACTGTCATTCAAGCACATTTCCGTCGTCTATAGATTCCAGCAGATATGAGCTAATCATCGGTTGTTTGCCGACAATCGTGCACCGAGACATAAGTGTCAAATTAAAGAGCATAGGCACGAGATTCTCGACTTTGGAAATAAATTTCTAAATATGAGGGAATATGTCGTAAAATTGCTTTTCTCCGTCAGTTTGTTGCGAACAGTATTTTTTTTTAAAGAGAATAGGTAATTATGAATTTTCTCTCTCTCTCTCTCTCTCTCTCGAAAAAAAAAAGTACGTAGAAAAAAAAACAGTTAAAACAAGAGCGATTTTACGATATCTGCTCCCGTAAATGTTTTAAAAAAGAATTATTGTCAAGTAAAGTATAAAATCGAACCCAATCCCTGAAGCCGAGAGCCAATCACGGAAGTGACAATAATAATTACAACTTGTCACCAAAAAGAACAGAATCGACTCAGGTATCAACAGAAAAGCGATCAACCGCCATTAAAATGAGTCATCGGAGGACAGTGCACACTGAAAATCGCAGCAAAACGGAATAAAACAACGATGACAAAAGGACACAGCGACTAAAAAATGAAGGACGCAAGTAAAATTACACGCTACTTCGTTTGCATTAAAATACGTGGTGTATACTTAAAGAGGCGATTCAGCGCATTGTAGGATGTTTGCAAATTTCAGGCATCACTAACAAAACACTAGACAATCGTACACTGAGGACAAAAAACACTGTACTTTCAACTAAAATGTGACATGAATTCAGGGACGTGTATTGCGACCATATATTACCACGTACACCGCACACAATTACGGAGGAGAAAATTCGCACACACAACGACTGTGGGAGAACTTTGCAATTACTTGCTTACGTCATCACTAGCGCTGACACCCGTGACTGTGGGACTACATCAGAGCCAAGTCAAGACATAGTGCGAGTGTACTGGACAGCCGTACATTCCAACAAAACCAAAATAGCACCCATATCTCTCGCCTAGGCGATCCGGGTTCGACTCCCGATGGGATTAATCTGTAGGTTTACGCATGTGATCTCCCGGCTCCTGCCCCTTTTCATCATTCCGTCGCTGTTCCATACTCACGCCATGCCAATCCTCACCAGCGCTAAAGACCAAATGTTGAGGGCGGACCAAAACAGGGGCGGATCCAGAATGGGATTGAGGGAGCGGGGGATATATTTTTGATAGGACCTGTTAGCTGATTTAAAGCGGGGAGTCCGGGGGTCCTCCTCCGGTAAAAATTTAATTTTAAGATGCAAAATGGTGCACTTTGAGAAGATTTTGAACGTTAATGTTTAACACACAACAGACACAAATTAGAACATTTTCTAAGAGTTTACAGGCAGTTTCTTAGAATATATTGCAAAGTCCATTACACCTACTGTATTTCAATAGTTTGAATAAAAAGGATAACATTTCTAATACAAGGTTGGGCTGTTGGGGGAGAGGGAGGGGAAATTACCCAACTATCCCCCCCCCCCCTTTGTAGTCACCACTGGACCAAAATCACTTAACCAAAATCGCTGGCTGCATGGATAATGCTTCTGTTCAAAAATTTTTCATTTCAAATTTTTTTATTAAATACAATAATATTAAAATTTTTTGTTTTTATGAATGTCGAATCATAGCCTACAACATTGTTATACACTGTGAATTTTTGCGGTTCGCTATGTCGGTTGGTTTTATTGGCGTACATAAAACCGTAAAGTGCAAATTTTGACGTTTACGACTCATTACGCAAAAACTATGACAGATACACACAGAAGACAAATAAACGAACGAACAAGAACAAGAATAAAACTCTTTATACATGTTAGATTATATTTCTTTACATATAATCTTGTATTCTCATCTTAATCTTAAACATCCGCGTGTATTATCATGAACCTACATAGCAGCAACATGCAACCTTGTCTAAGGTCACAAATATGCAATTATCTGTTGATGCCGGTCTCATAATCACGTAGTTGCAGTTTTATCACGTGACCAGGACGTATCATTACAGACAACTCTCGCCGTCAAGCTGAAGGTCGCTTCTCAACTCTGCTCCTGAGCGAGGTGAAAATATACTCCCATCTTAGATAAGGATAACAGTACCACTATGGGCTCTTATTCGGGATCCATATTTCGGTTTTCCACCGTTTCCTGCAATCACTCCAGGCGTATTCTGACGTGGTTAACTCAGGCCACAACCACCTCCTACTTTCAGTTGTTTTAACTGCGTCAGGTCAGAGACGCAGCCAATGAAGTGGGACATATAACTCCCCCTCCCCACCCCTAAAGCTTCCACTTTTCCCCTCGGAACTAGTTTTGAAGAAAACTATAAAAGAATTTCGTTGCGCGACCACGATATTCAAAGTTGACATATTGAATGAATGCTTGTATGAATGAACTTAGTGTTAGTTGTTTGTTTCCTTCTTACTGTATTTTAAAATTAAAACTATATAAAGTTTTCAAGTGCCTGTTCAGCATGGCTGTCTTTTGTAAACATTATAAAACTATTGAAAGTTTTCAAGTGCCTGTTCAGCGTGGCTGTCTTTTGTAAACTTTAAGGCTATTACTGTTAGGTAGTATAGTTTATTGCTATTAATTTTTCTTTTCTTTTAATTTTAATCTCTAAAATAAGTGTTGTATGTACCTAATATGGGTTCAGTGTAAGAGAAGGCATGTATGCCTTAACTGCGCCTAATAAAGACGATTTTATTATTATTAAAATAAAAGTCTTTTGCACCTTGAAATCCAAATTTCATCGGGGAGGATCCCCGGACCCCCGCCTTAAAGGGGTGGTAGGTGTTCTCTATAATAATCTTAGATTAACACCCCTCCTTTTTTTGTTTTACACTGCTTCAGGTTGTATGTAACCGTCTCTAATGAGTTCTCTGTCAACGAGACGTAAAATCCAATATGAATAAAATGGGAAAATTTTGTTTGTAATTTGTTTTTTATAGCAAAATTTAGTCTTGCACGGTGAATACGTTAATTGTCCAAAGAACTATTAAGAAGCCGTACGAAATAATGTACAATAGTGTCATATTTAATCGCCCGACAAACTAAACTTCACCGACTTATACAGACTTGAGCACGCGTATTAGATTCCTTTACATGCGACTGCTCACCCTATACCGTGGGAAATGTAACAACTGAGCAAAAGCTGCAGGCCACGACACTGTATGCTAACGGAAGACGTCGAGGGAGCTTGCAGTCGGAAAACAACACCAAATTTGCAGGCATATATATCGAACTATTTCGATCGAAGAGTAACTACTGACTGCGATAGTGATATTCTAATCTAACCGATAAGGATGTAGAAAATTCGCGTTTTCTTTGGATCACCAGCTAAAATGCACTCAACTATAATATCAAACGTCTTTCACAATTGCTGAGTGGCATATATGACATTTATTGGAGGGAGCTGAACCAATAACAAAGAAGCTAATAAATGCAGGCCCGGTGGTATCACGGTGTCAGCGAGCAGTTAAGGGGTATTGAACCCTACCACCTTGGATTTATCTGCTTCTTCTCGATAAATTCTGTCCCAGTCGATATATCAAAATTTTTATCACAAGGCATAGATACAAACTTAAGCGATTTTCTGTGATTGCTGGAACAATAATAGATGCATTATATTGCAACGGGAAACAGCTGAAAAGGAAAATTTTTGCTTTATTTACGGGAGCGACTACAGAGGCCGCAACATTAACAACAATGCCATATGGATTCCAAAAAGTGAATGAAACAAAAAATTATGCCTTGTCAGCGTGGAAAAAGTAAAATAATGTGTACATTCCCCGATTTATAAGAAAAACCGTAAAACCGATCTGACAGGGATCAATCCTTAATGTAGAGACGGTCTGCGTCAGACTCAGATATTTCTACAGTTCAGTGAACCCGTCAAATTTCCCGTCTACGAATCCACAGGATGTTGCAAAATTCCATGTAAATATTCTAGGGAAACGATCCTCACGTGTAGAGGAACAAAAAGTGATACATGAACATAGGTCCATAAACGCACAGTTTCTGCGCTACAGTTGGCAATACATGGCGTATGGTTGATAGCGCGCTGACAGGATCATGTTGCTGTGTCACAGTTGTTCCTACTGCCTGTGTGTTAGTGGCGTAGAGTGTGGCATAGTAACATGTTATGTACTGCTGTAATGATGCCCCACAGCAACATGATCCTACCCGCGTGCTATTAACCATATGTCATGTATGCCAACTGTAGCGCATAAACGGTGCGTTTTTGGACCTATGTTCGCACAACACTTTTTGTTCCTCTACACGTGAGGATTGTTTCCCTAGAATATTGACATGGAAATTTGCAACAACCTGTATAGAGCCACTGTTTTTGTGAAAATAATTCTGCACCACTTTGTTACATAATTGTCGTGTACACCTGCAGCTATCTTCCTGATTACTGGCACAGTGTATCTGTGCAGATGCGTTGCTTATTTGACTGGGCCAATCGGAACAAGGTTACTGCGACACAACACGTCTGTGATTGGCGGGTAGAACCCCATTAAGGGGCCTCCCTACCTGCACTTCAAAAGTGTTGCTGTGAGTTACGACTATTCTTTTCACGGAACTATTTAACGAGCATTGTAGTTGTATGTCTACGAAAAGAACACACTCCAAAGTACGTCGCTTTAGATTGAAACATTTCGCGTGATTATTATAAACATCATTTTCGGACGGCTCAATACGGCCAAAAAATGGCTTTCTCCAGCCTTTCGTATTTGGAAAATTTACAACCGTATTCTAAAAACACAACAATTGAAACGTGCGTTAGACTCCGAATTATGTTGTCCACAAATAAAATGTGGTTACCATAGGGGAAATGATAATAGTAAAGGCAGCGGCGTCATTTCAGGTTTTTCTAGGGGGGGGGGGGCAAGGTTTTGTTTTACGGCGACAGTGACGTTGTTGCATCTTTTTTATTAATTAAGCATGTATAAATTAGATACTCAGTTTTATGTGCTTAAGTTAGCATTACTTAAATTTAAAAATACAAAAAATATATTTATACACACAAAATTCTATATCCAGGGGGGGGGGGCACTTGCCCCCCCCCCTGTGGCCCCAAATGACGCCCCTGAGTAAAGCATTGCACGCCAGCTTGAGGCTTGTACGGAGAAGCGATGATGTATTACATACGCCGATCATCGGCACCCTTACCACTTCATCGATATTTTGCCTCACACACAGCCTAACTAGGGCCTTTAAGGGTGTTCTTCAAGTGGGAAAAATTACTATTTGATATTTGTATGAAATACAGACGTTACTGGGTAGTATATTTTCCTCTTACAAATAAATAAAAAAAAGCTTAGCCAGTTCGCCCATAACGCCATTTCAAAGTAAACATTTGCATTTTTTTAAAACAAAATTTGAAAACCAATAAAATAATACGCATTATAACTACATGTCTGAAGCTTTTCAAATTTTGTACGAAGTACACATATGCAGATATTGACTTTGAAACACCATTATGAGAAAACTGGCTGAACTAAAATGTCTACGTAAGAGGAAAATATACTCTCAAGTAATTACAAAACAACATTAATGATTTTCCCCACTTGAAGGCGCTTAAAAACATGCCATCACCGAGGATGAAGCATATCTGCAGGATCAGCGTTGTTTGGACGACATATAGTAAGGACGGGCCAGGATGTCTGACGGAAGGACAGCGGTGGTGGTGGGCGTCGCGGCGGTGAATGTGGCACCGGAACGCCGGTTGTGGCCGGTCAGCACAGCGGCGGCCAATCAGCGGGCGGAAGTGCAGGCACAATGTGGCGGGGGCCGAGGCCCGCTTCACACGACACGGGGCGGTGTCCTTCCCACACACACACACAACCCAGCAATGCCTGCCAGGTCTTTACGTCAACTCGCGCTGAGAATCACTATTGCCACCATGAGCCGCATTTCAAATGGTCTGTGCTATTTTACGTGCAACGGATGGCTGTCTGTATTTTGTGTAGAACATGGTCGTGCCTACTCGGAGGGGAGACACCCCCCTTCCTTCTCAATTGTTTAGAAAGACCTCGTCCCCCCCCCTAAAAATATATAATAAAAATTTTAATATTCCTACCTAGAGTACATCCAAAATGTGTGTGTGTGTGTGTGTGTGTGTGTATATATATATATATATATATATATGCATATATGTAGGTATAGCCTATATATATATATATATATATATATATATGCATATATGTATGTGTGTGTGTGTGTGTACCTCGGAGGCATAAGACACTATGTCACTTTTTTCTCAAAATTCACTTTCATTATAAACGTTAACACAGTTTTAAAAGTATTTTCTAATGACGTCTAACACGAAGTCCGTATCGTGTAAAAAAAACACATTTTTGGGTGTTAAACAACTGAATACACTAGTAAATCACACTCTTCAAAATGCTCTCCTCAAAAAAGTATATGTTTTGTGACGTAATGTCTTATGCCTCCGAGGTACAGATATATATACTACTGAAATGGTCCCCATTTTGCACCTTGAAACAAAACTTTTTAAGGGACAGGACTCCCGCACACAGGATATACTTTACTTGTCCCCTTCAAAGATTAACTTCAGCCCACGCCTATGACGTAGAAAATATTAAATTCAATTATTTATTGATGTTTTTATAATATACTGTCACGAATAACACAATTTGGGGACTATCGTAAAAAGTTAAAACACGGAATGAAACTAACATTTATCTTTTGTTTGATGTTTCATTTACCACAGAATATTGGATCAAGTTTAATTTGGCAACGCGAAAATGGCGAGATGAAACTGTATGCAGTTGGGGTGTCTTGGCTTCGAGATGATTGTACTGGCTACAATTGACGCCAAGCACGAACATCGTTAGTGATTGTTCACAGTAAAGCAACCACTTCTGACGACCGCCTTGCCGATTGTAATAATAACTATAGACTGTTCACAATAAAAAGAGCACTGCTTTATTTTCTCTTTGAGTCATTTTGCAATCATCTATAATATTTTTAACATGAAAACTTCTCTGAAATTAACAAGTGTCACTATCAAAACTTAACATCTTTGACCCCAATAAAATTAGAGTTTTTGGACATTATAAAGTGTTTGGGGAGTGTTTTAAAGTGAACAGACCATACTTAATTTTGGCGTAGGTAAAATGAAGACACTGTATTACCTACAGTGCTATGTTTGTACCGACACACATGTCCAGAAGTTTTCTTAAGTGCTGACATTATGGCGAATAGATTAAAGTATAGTTCCTACTGGTAGCCGAGCCGGAGCTATATCTGTAAGTCAATATAATTATAGAATATATTTTGGTTAACACTTACTGTGTCTTAAGCGCTGCGAGAGGAGTGACATGTGATAACGATGCAGCGCAGGAATGAAAGGGCGGGGAAACGGGAGATCCCCGAGAAAACCCGCCGACCATAGGCAACGTCCGACACTATAACCACATAAGAAAATCCGGGAACCGACACTGGATAGCCTTGGTGGGAGACGAGTGCGGCCCTTAGACTAAGAAACTAAGGTATCTGAGTCTAAGTGACGCATCAAAGGGGAAGGAAACGCATTTCTCTGTAAGGTAATAATCATCGTTTTACTTGCACTTGTGTAAAATTAACAATTATGATTTAAAACTACAATGATTTAATTGCAAAAACATCCAAAAAAAACTTTGGGAGGAAGGGACAACGGAACCTTACGAAAACTGCTTAAGTAGACCTTTTAGCAACTTTAAATTATTTGGCCGGAAGGGCCACCTGCCACCCTTTATTGGGGGGGGGGGGGGATCGGTCTTACTCCATAACATTCCCAAATTCGGGATTCCCCTCTCCAATACAAACACAAACCCTTCCCCATCCCGAAAAAAAAATCCTGGGTGTGACCTTGGTTAGCCTACCCAACCGATCGTCATCTCACCTCGTGATTACTCGCATGTTGTCCACACACCATTTTTGTTTCTATCGGTGTTTTTATTTCCTAACAATCTTCCACGTCCCCCACAGGGCACTGCCAGTTATAACATGGGGCCTGTTCACGTAGTTACCCATTTATTCACGTTGAGATGTTGGTTCTGAACCTTTCAACCAGGGGACCTTCTTAAATCGTCTACTACACTGCGTAGTGCATCTATGTCGTCAGGAACGTCAGTTAGTATGGCATGGATTATATTATGTAGTATGTAATGTATTATCGCCTCTCCGTACCAGCTACTCAGCTGGCATGCAGTGCTTTACTATGGGACACTAAGCGGTGACCACAATATTTATTTGTGGGCGCATAGTTGGAAGTCTAACGCTTGTTTCTACACTTGTGGTTTTTCGAATCCGGTTGTTAAGTTTTCAAGATACGGTAGTCCGGAAAAATTTTTTTTTTTGCCATTTTGAGTGACCCGGAAATGACATTTCTAATAAACGTGCCGAAACTATGGCGACATAGTTTGAAGCGTGTGTTCTTTTCGTAGATATACAACTCCAATAGAAGAAAGAATAGCCGTTACTCGCTGCGGCTAGAACAAAGTTATAGGTTGTTTACTTAAAATATTTACACTGAGTAACAATGCAACAGTCTATGAGTTATTTACTTTACTCAGCCACCTTTCTGAATCACGGTCGTAGTCTACTTGTAAATATACTAATGCATCATAATTCTATAAGGCACGTGATATTATAGTAGGGATTTTATGTACGTTAAAGTCGGTCGCCATGGGATACAACTTTGAGAAGCCCTAGTTTATAACTCACACACTAGAGCACTGCACTGTAGCCCAACGAGAGGATATGTTTGTATAGTTCGACACTTGTCCGCTTGGGTCGCCCCACGTCGAAAAATAGACGTCCAAATTAAGACGCACGTGCGCAGGCGAAGCGGTGCGGTCAAATGGGCCTGGCACGTAAAATAATTCGAACTGAAATATTATTTCAGTAATATTAAAACGGATAATATAGAAACAAAACTCCTCCGACCCCAAGGAGAAACCCCTTGCCTTGGCCTCCATACAGAAGAGCCTAAATAAACGCCCTCCTGTATGGAGGCCAACCTAACGGATTTTTTATTTCCGCCCAACCGTAGCTCATTTCGCACTAACTTGAAGCTACCTGTCAATTTTCAGTACATACGCGAACGACACGTGAGCTGAAAATTTCCAGTGGAAGTCTCGGGGGCGCGAACCCAAGACCTCCAACTTACAAGTCAGAGACTCTGCTACCTGAGCTATGATAGCAGAGCAACGGAAGAGAGCACTCGCTCGCTTGGCAGGCCGCTACATACACGGGTAGAGCTCGCGGGAAATTTACCTAACCCCGATACGAACAAAGACGTCATAAAATAACTAGACTAAGGGCGGCCATATGGGGGAGGGGGGCCTGAGCCCCGCCCCCCTAACAGATATTCCACAATGTGTTCAGTTTTGTTTTTTTAATAAAACGTATAGAAAACTATCTGCAGTTTTATAAGTTTCGTAAGGTTTTTTTGTGTCGAACTATGCCAGTGGCTACAACTTTATACACAGGATATATCCGTTCCTGTTCACATAAACATATATTATGCTCTTGGCCACCCTTTCAATCTACAAGATGGGTGCCCTTGAACTAGACTGTTACGTGACCAAATTGAACGCTGACATGTTGTAGGCGAAAATAGGGAATTGTGTACTTTAGTAGGGGTGGGGGTAACAATTTTTTTAAGGAAAAATAATTTGGTATTCTACATCGCATGTTATGGGCTGCAATATGGCGCCGTTCAATTTGGCCACACATAGAGATAGGCCGTCAGAATTGATCTTGCAACCCTTGGATCCGAATACAGTAAAAAAAAAAAAAAAAAAAAAAACATTTATAGCTTTTTATCTACTGCGTCTATCGGAAACAGGAAAAGAAGTTTATATCGATGTGAGGAAATTTGATACATTTCGTGAAATTCAAAAACTAATTATTTTTGGGGCTAACTACTAATACTCCATGAATTGTCCCGTAACAGATCCACGAGCCCCGGCCATGATTTGAGGACCACGTGAGAGGCTAGAAGTGAAGTAATATTGGTGAGAGGTTTACATGTTAAATTATATTCGGTGGGGATCTGTCACCTTTTGTGGTATAGTTTCCGCACAAAAAACATTTTCTGAATAGAGAAAATTAAAATATTGCTAAACGAATAAAATTGCAGGGAAAAGATTGTGAATAGCTGTTTTCGAGTGTTTTGAGTTCGTCAAAATTATTTTATTTTCTTTTTGCTCGCAGTTTCAAGGTATTGAAAAAAACTGCATATGAAAGCTTATTTAGCGATGTACACAACACCGAGGTGAATATAAAAGTCATTGGAGGTGTATATGTAGCTTCAGGACGTACTGTAACATGTAAAACCCTATGCTTCCTCCCGCCGTGGCTCTGAGATAGGCAGCACCCTTAACATCTAAGTCTTGGGACCGCCTCTCTTGTTTATATTTTTTCAGCAATATTAAATTTTTACGCCTAAACGAGAGCATATATCAAAAATCTGTCTGGAAGTTTGGATTAAAATTGTCTTCTCTAGGTGGTTGTTTTTTTTTTTTCAAGGTAGTAAATACCATTATTTTTGCTAATTACAGTATGCAATTAACTAAATTCTGCTTAATTGACTTCTCAGTCGAAATAATATAATTTCTTATTTTGAAAAAAAAAAAAAAAAAAAACTATCACGACAAAAAACCATTTGGAACAATAGGTCATTCGGAATAAAGTGAGCACTAAAGATTTAACCTTTGAAAAAAATCACTAACCGTTACTTCATATAATTTTACATTAACAATAGTTACCTATTGTACGGTTGGCAACGAACTGCCAAACATAAAATCAAATTAATTTTACATATTTGTGTTCTATATAATTAATAAACTTTTTTTATCGGACTATATAGGTTCCTACCGACTGCGTAGTTTGTCTTACACTCGCAAACATCAAGTGACGTGTCCAGAGAGGTTATGTATTTCACGTCGTTAACCGTTACGCGCGGAAATATACGAAATGGCTGAAAATAGAAATTCAGCACAGCTATTTTGAGTGCTCACTTTATCCCGAACTGCCTATAAACAGATTTTTGATATCTGCTCTCGTTAAGGTTTTAAAAAATATATATCGCGGAAACAATAGAGCACGGCATTACGCGTATGTGAGGAGTGGCATGAGGTGAGTATGGAGCAGCGCCGGAATGAAGGGGCGGGAAAAACGGGATATCTCTGAGAAAACCCGCCTGCCAGCGACATCGTCCGGCATGATTCCCACATGCGAAAATCTGGGAATCGAACCCGGACCGCATTGGTGGGCGTCCGAGGGTAGAAAAAGAAGGGAACTGTATAAAATTGCAGCTGAAGTACAATCAATCATCCTGGATCGATTTTTAATATACAGTAATGTAAAATTAACAGTGTATTTTTTTAAGAACTACAACGATTGTGTTAAATATTTTTCTTTATCGAAAAAAATAAATAAAAATTAACCTACATAAAACTTTACAGTAACGTAATCCTTACTAAGAACAGATTAAATTAGTTGACAATGGTGGGCAAAATTACAAATAGTTTTAATGATCAAACTTCTGAAAGTATCAAGTTTGTTAAAATTCAAGTGAAAATCTCTCCATGCAATAAACGTAAGCCAGCTGACATATGAGTATACGAGTACTTAATTTACCTGCATTCAATTTAGGTCTAATCGAATTATACAAATACTATACATACATACGTACGTACATATAATATTTTATGGCGTTATATCCAAGCTAAAGGTGTACGGAATTTTTTTTAAAGCAAAGGTGTAGACCGCGAGAAAATTATACAAAAAAAAAACAGGTTCTCAAAGATGTGCAAAACTTATGTTCAACCAATAATCCAAGAACTTTTTCCTACTACGAAGTATTTTAATGTTAAATAACAAATATGTATGTCATTCTATAGCTTAATACATTTATTTTCACTACAAATAGTTTTGAACAGTTTTCACTTTGGGTAAGTAGCGAAAATAGTTAACTCGCTACTTCGACATGTGCTTATATGAAAACAGTGGAACAGAAACATATTTTAATTCTGAGCAATTATTAATAATGTGAGGTTATGAGTGCGAACTGGGGTACAGTTATAGAGTGACAACATATTTCGATGCAGAGCAATCTTAATACCAACCTCATTATCATGAACATTAAAAAGGCAAGTCCCTTCAGGTTTGTATTAGTTATGGTCGAGTGCAGTGAGGAATATGTGCGGGCGGACAAGAGGTAGTTTATTGTTTATTTACAAGCAGACTCGCAGAGCAAGGACGAGAGATGACGTCTGCTAAGAGACAGCCGACACTTTTGCACTGGACTATACGCCGCGATGGACAATTTGGCGAGTGATTGCCCTAACAGGCGCGACCACGCGACCAGCGTCCCAAGCAACGACAGACTCAGGTCGGCAATCACTACTGCGTCTCCAGTGTTGCCACAACCACTACCACAGCTGAGCAAGAGAGTATTATATTGTCTGTGTACCGATTTCAAATGTCCGCTTTTCAAGCGTGGGAACAGCTGAGTGATAACAGCCAAGAGTACCCCGCTCGACGAGAAACATATCGGCTCTACATATTCGCAGCGCGCTAAAATGTGATAAAATGTTTTCGTTGTAATATTTTAAGTATGAAACGTAAGGCGGCTGCGATAAAAGTTTATTTTTGGATAGTATGCAGCGGTTCCCAAACTAGGGATCGCAACAGAGGCTTCAAAAAAAAAAAAAAAAAAATTAAGATCTAAACAAATGACTGAACATAAAATGTAAATTAATACTAACTACCTAGACAACAAATATGTGTGTAAATAATATTTGTTGAAATGGAGGAGGTCGCCGTTAAAAATCCTACACAAAAAGAGGTCGTGGTTTAAAGTTGTACCCAAAAAGGAGTCGCAAGGCCCAACGCATGCATCTCGTTTTGCACTTTACGAATTTTGGTAATACTTTCGAAGCAACATAATTCTTTTAAAAAAAGCAGTTTTTAGCAATTTCCAAAGTCCGCAAAGTCACGCTTCAAACGTGCTGAATAAATTAAAGAAGTATGTTTTTTTTTCGCACATAAACGTAATATGAATTAGTATCAGTTCCTAGAAGCGCAAACTGAAAAAAAAAAAATCTCGAGTAACGTACTTCTGGAGAACAATCTCTGACGGCGAAATCTCGTTGACAATTGGTATTCATTGCCTAATTTTGTTTCACGACTGGCAATTCCAAACGTACCGTTGGCAAATACAAGTTGAACTAGGAACTCATAACAGTATTTTATCATATATCATTTTTGTTTGATCCCATAAAAGATGGCGTTAAGTTCCTAGTTTTGTCCAGGCTGCAAAAATACCGCACAAATTCCTAACACTTGGCAAGATAGGAAAACGCCTCCGTTGAACTTAACTACACACTGCTCATTAATTAAATTGAAGAGACAGAAATCCAGTTTAGTGCACCGCGTGTAGAAACGATGAGGTTCTCGTCGAGCGTGCTAATGTGACCCTTATCGCTATCCTGTTCTAGCGCCCCAACAGCCGAAAATTACAACCGGTATAATACTCACAATCTTTCACCAATCAACAAATAAGCATCTGGGGCCATTGGTTGCATTTTGTATTAAAAAACTAATAAATAAATTTGACTAGGAAATTTGCAATATTCATTGTGTTTGTATGTTTAATATTTAACGACTGTACGTTGCTGAATAACAACTAAATAAACAAAAAAAAAAAAAAAATGAATTCAACGAAAAAAATTCTATGAATTCGTATGGTGTAAATCTACTGAGAAGGAATTAGAAAAATACAGCTTACTTAAAAGTTGAATCAAAGCTATAAATACTGTCTAAAATTTAATGAAATAATTACAATGGCATAACCCATTTCGACTCTAGAGTAACCTTGAGTACTCTCACCAGGCAATTGAATACTCTATGTTGGAGCTATGACGTTACAGATCACAATACATTGCTTCCCGTGACGTCACACCTCGAAATATTGAAAAGCGGTCTTCTGATTGGCTGATTACCTCCATTAGCGAGGACCGGCGAGTGTGTTAACGGCCTGGGAGGGAATGGACATTAAGACTGACCCTTCGCTCATACACCCTTGCCTCTAAGCGCAAGACCCTATATTGTCGATACTCCTGTCGAGGACACATTCATCTTAAAGTTCAACATCCGCGCCATTGTTTATTAATTTTTTATCAACTTTATTTCAGATTATTTTTGTACAATTGTCTGTGATAGGAGGTAGAATTATTCGGTTGACGGTTTCAATGTAACATTGATTGAATCATTTCAATGTGGACATGCAGACAGTGACTGTTAAGGAAACTATTCCAGAAATATTATAATTTAACTTGTCCAACCAACGAAGTCATATTCTAAAGATTTACAAATAAATCGCAAATAAACAAGACAAATAAAATCAGAACCCGCCGAAATGGATTGGTTATATTATATCGTTTTTAATAATTGTAAAACCTTTTGACTCCATTTTTTTGTGCCACAACACCAATCTTTACGGAATATTACTACAAAATGAAAAAAAAAAAATCGATTCAGTCTTGCCCGAAGTATACCGATAAAAAATATCCGTTACTTAATAAAGTAATTAAAAACCTCACATATAATAGGCTGCATGTTATTCAGATTTAATACAGTCTACTAGGGCGAATGAAAAATTATGCCAGAAAGAAAATTCGTCAGAATACCACGGTTCCTACGACGGTATAAAATACACGTAAATCACGCCAAACGAAGACGTATACAAAACCTTTGTAATATATTTTTTTTTTTCAGATGGAACGCTCACACATTGCACGAAATTCAAACCAATCTCGGCTGCAGTGCATTGCCTGTCGTTACAGTGATAAAATGTGGTTAAATACAGAATTAAATACTGTATAATAATAGTACATACAAAAACCTAACAAGCACAACTTAAATTACAAATTTTAAAAAACCCCCGACTGTAAATTGATGAGGAGTTGGGAATCTTGCTGATTCCAGATGATGCTGCAGCATCAGGGCAACGTGGCCAAGGTATTGTAATATCATTGAAGTCACAGGCTACTACATTTCGGATCGATCAGACCAATAGAAGTTGCTCACATCCCGTCAACTTCTAGAAAAGAGCTGATCTCATCAAACGCCTGAACAGATCTGCATAAATTATAGCTAAGAACCATCTCGATCACGTCAGCTTTCAAACAAACAAAAAAAAAAAAAAAACGCATCGAAATAGGTCAATTTATTTACCAGCTACGATACCACAGACACGTCAAACTTATTACACCCCTCTTTTTGCGTCAGGGGTTAAAAAACAAGAGCTCCGTTTTATGTTTATGTACTTGTCTACCGAGTGTAAAAATCATAAACATAATTCATACAACTACGCATATTTTTGTAACGGTATTCAATTCTTCCTAGTATGACTAAAATTAAAAAAAAAAAAAATGGAATAATTTGTTTAATGAACACCAAACATTTATAACATTGGGGGTTGTCAGACCCATGCAGGAGAAGTAACTTAACAATGAGACAAATAATGCCAAGTTGCAACTTCACTTACCTGCACGAAAGATAAAGTCGCTTGAACAGCACCAACGACAATTCATCTTCTTTACCTTGCACTTCCCGGCAAGCGTAACTTCAAAAATAAACCGCGTCAACTCGCGCAGGTTGAGAAGCCGCCGCGCGAGACGAACACAAACTGTCGACGCGGTCCGACAGGCGCGCCACGTACCAATGTATCACGCGACTGTCGACCGCTCGACGCTTGCGACCTATCGATACTAGCTCTCTCGCAACAGCACGATACGTTGCTACTCGGAGCGCAGGGATACTCTTCTGAGGGAACATTACCGTAATTTATACATAGGTAAAGCCAAATCTGTCTTTTTTTTGTCCATAACTCACCGTCACGCACCAAAAGAAAACATTTTAGATACGAGGTGAACATCTGTATGAAAAATCGATTTTTATATCCGAGTTTTGGGGGTCGACTCATATTTCTGAGTCCGGTATTTTCGTTCAATTTCGACAGTCGGTGAGCTATTGGTAACATTCTAAGAAATTGTTGATATCATGAAAATATATGATAAATTTTGGTAATAATAGGGTAATACAATGTACGTTTTTTCTATTACAACACAGTATACAAGCTGTGCGTGAACTTGACAGCATATAAAGAAAGTTACAAGAATATAAAAAATAATTTTCCGAATAGATTTTAATTATGGTACCGCAAACCGCCAGAGAAATACCTAAAAACGAAATGTGTACGGTTTGCGTGATTAAATCTTATCCTACTCCGTAAAAGTTGGTACGAATCATCATATTTATAAAGGATGTATGCGAAATTCCGAATTTATTGCCTTTCTTAACCGTGACGTATCGTAGTTTTGTAAACGTTTATGAAAGAACATGTGTAAATAAATAAAGCTGCCTTAGTAAAAAATCCCGTCGGCCAATCGTATTCTCAAAACAAGCGACCGAAGTATCAGATTGGAGTATGGTTTACCAACGCCTGTGAGGATATGCAACAGGAATGACGCCGCTACCGCAGGGGTTGCGACGGTCAAGCAGTTACATCAGGCGTATTTTAGCGGTTGAATTGGTCACAAGCTGTTAGCAAGCGTTTGCCGAATCTGTTTGCATTTACAAGAAATCGCTAAAATGCAATATTCAGTGAACATAAATGGCTACCACAATGGAGTTACGAAATTGTGTACTTGCTATTGCCTTATCAGGAATAGAATTAGACTGTATAAAGGAAAGTACTTCTTCACGAATACATTTATTGGAAAATAGAAGGCTTTCACGATTTTTTTTTACATGTACAACATAATAAATTGTAGGAATAAATTTAATTATGCACCTGCATATGATGAAAAATTGATATTGCATCATTTTATTTTAAAATAACTTAAGTTTCGTCCATATTTCACATAAATACAGTTTGTTTTGATTTCAGATTTGTTCGAAACAAAACATGAAATAAAAGTATAGGTAAACATCCTGTGAACAAACCCTGTAACCGTCCTCCTGCCTCGGTTGCCAGAAACGTGCAAACACCCTCAGCCTGGTTGCAGCATGTTTGCAAACACCTTTGTAAACAGGAGCGCTGAAATGCTCTGTTCACAGGTACCGCTACCAATTCAACCGCTAAAATACGCCTATCGCTTGACTACCCCACCACAGCGACCGGTTCGATCACCCAAGACTTTTACATAAGGGAATCATGCCCGACAATTTCGCTGGTCAGTGTGTTTTAGTGGGTTCTCCCACTACACCCGCCTTTGCAAATATAATAATGTAGAAAACCAAAACCGACACTATGATCTAAAATATACGCATGTAGCAGTTAAGTTAGTACACATTGAAATTGAAACTGAAACATGTTCATTTAAAAAAACAAAATTATATAAAATATTTAAGTGGGGTTCCTTAACTTGTATTTATAATACTTAATGTTTGGTAAGTCACAAATCATGCAATACTTAAAACGGGTATTGTGTCAATTGCTATCATTTTATGCAACTAACGTGTACCCAATGTTATCTTCACATTTGATATCCTCAGTATTTTATGTTGAGTGTTGCTTCTCTGTCATGTTTTCTATTATTATTTTTAAATGTTCAATATCAATTGCTTGATACAGTAAGGGTTAGCATACTTACACAAGACAGGTATTTATCATAAAACTTCTGATTAATTAATTTAATAACAGCAACAGGTTTAGTTGTATTTGTAAATTATGTTCATCCACTTACTTATATCAACTCAGTTTTCCTTTTTAAGTAATTTCTAAAATATGTGTAACAATCTAGTGTTCCAGGTCAAACTTCAAACATCAGTACTACTGTTAGGATCCATTCTAGACCATAGGTCATGAGCGTGCATGCGTATTCAGTACTTCGAGCTTATTTTTCATAAATACCATTGCTATGTTTGCCTATGTTTTAGATACAGTATATAACTTAAACTGAAAGTAATGTAGTTAGGACAATAAAAATTCCATCCTTGGCCACTCGGTTACCAGCCTTCTGAGACCCATATTTTCTCTTAAACATTATGGGACTTACGATGGTCCAGAGATTACTGTCAAAAGTTTCGTGATACCTTTTCTAATTATTTAAATTCAAGCACCTGTGCAACATCAATACACATAACTCCTCACTCTGTAAACAATTGTAATTTGATCTGATCAAAGCACTGTCTAACATTATCTGAATGACAGTCATTTAAGGCTTCTGCCTACCTCGGAGCGTGGCGGGAGCAAGGATAGAGTTTTACATGTTAAACTAAATTCCGTGTAGCTCAGTCACCCTTTGAGATATCGCTTTAGGATAGAAACCATTTTCTGCATTGAGAAGAGGAGAATACTGCTTCGTAAACGAAAATGTGAAAAGAATTTTATGAGTACGGGGTTTCGAGTGTTTAATCAGCACGAAAACACTTATTTGATCATAGTTTTTAGGATATTGATATAACTTGCTAAAAGATTCCGTAGCAGTGTGAACCGTATCGTACTGAACAAAAAAGTCAGTGGTGGCATATACAGTATGTAGGTTTGAAAGTGACTGAGATATTTGGGAATATAATTTAACCTGTAACGCCCTATCCTTGCTGCTGCCGGAGCTCTGAGGTAGGCAGAGTCCTTAAGTATGTTTTTCTAACATATCTCTATTTTTACATAGCAGTTAAGATACATATCTTAGCACGGTAAACCAACGGCAGCCATTGTAAAAAAGGCTACGTTTTTTAAACATTTCATCAACTGTCACACAGCTTGCTAGAGGTGACAAAAACAAATGCCATTTAAACACTCTAGAGGTACAGACAATTTGAAGATGCTGCCAACCCGAGAGCCCCAGTGAGAGCAAGAATAGGGATTTACAAGTTAAACTATATACCTATATACCTATATACCTATTGTCGAACCTACATACATGCCACCACCAACAATTTCATCGAGCTTGGTGAGGTGCACATAGCTGTATGAAATTTTGAGGAATTTTTTTTAAATACCTGAAAAGTAAGAGCAATTAAGTATTTTCCCCATAAAAAAAACTTGAAAACATCTCACAAATGTTTTACTACATTTTTATTCCTGCAGCAATATTCTCCTCTTTTCTATACATAAAACGGTTTTTAACTGAAAGTGATATAATTAAAAATGGCAGTATTGACAAACATAATTTAACACATACTGCCCTATTCTTACTCATATCACTGCTCTGAGGTATGTAGTGCACTCAGGGGTACAGACTGCCTTCGACACCATTAGAGGGAGCACCAGATGGAGCAATCAAAACTGAGAAGTAAAAAGGGAATGATTCAAAAATAAATAATTACTGTATCATATCTAGCAACTAGACTGAAGTAAGAGTGACGTTAGAAATCATATTATGTCACCAAGGTGAACTCAAATGTAGAATCCAGATTGGATGCTTCCTCTTTGCAGCTTTCAAACTGAACATAAAGTAGGAAAAGCACTTTACCATTATGAATTGTTTGTTGGACATGCAAGCAAGAGGTAAAATAGTAATAAGGCTGGCGAAACTAACATTTTTACTGGATGTCAAGTGTAAGAAATAAAACCACAGGAAAAAATAACACCAAATTTTTATACCATCTGCATCCCACATTCAGTTTAGATCTGCACGTTACCATAAATCACATGTTGAAACATTGCTCTAAGAGCTTGCTTAAACAAAAACAAATACAGTTAGTAGGTGAAACAGAAGAAACATCCTACCTGCTCTCTTGGTTGATCTTCTCTGAAGAAATCAATACCTTGACCATTTATAAGAACCTTCCCAGTTCCAGGTGACCTCACAGTCACCTCTCCTCTAGCACTCTTCCGCAGACATTCTGCATCCAAATCAAAACACTGTCAAGAATTCTTTGCATGTTTCATGTTTGTAAATAATCTAAAATAGTATGCATGTCATGCCTTCACTACTTGCATTGTATATTGGGCAATTGTGGGTTATAGGACTTGTAAAATTGAAAACGCATAATCAATTCTATGGCCTATCTGATCATTGTACATTACTTGAACTCTGTGTAAAGTGGTGGTCACATCTAATTTTTATGATTGGGTTACTGTTAAACTAGGTAGTCCCTGAGGACTTTCCACCAACAACACGCGTGCATGAAAACACTAATTAACAACCGCACTACCTTGTCAGATTTACAATTGGCCAATAACAGAGGGTCCACAGAACTAAGTCCAGCCTGTAGGTCGTTGAATGAGAGACATTCCCTCATCCCTACTAACAATCACAACATTTCACGTTCAAACAATCCTGGCAGATCAGATCCTACGACAATTCAACTATCTTCATGTCTACAATCTGAATATGGGTACCCTACAAATAAACAAAGCTGAACATCATCTAGTTAATAAATTTTGACAGAAGAACTAGTTCAGGTCACCAGAGCCATGCTAACACAGGAGGGAAAAGAGAGGGGAGAAGATGGCAGCCCTCCCCTACCAGTTAAGTAAATCAGGGACAAATATCTCCCCCCCCCCCCTTATTCTTTTCCCCCATAACATTGGTTTATTTTTGCAAAAGGGAAAAATGTAGACCACATGTGAGGGTGTCCACATGGAACCTTGCAGGTTTTAAAATGCAATTTTAAAAACCAGACATAGAAACTTTTGGTTTGTGGCATCTTGTAAAACAACTCAAAATGCTTTCTGTTGAATTTTTTAAATGCTTTCTTTTGTTTTGTTTCAGGTGCTAAATAAGTACCAGAAATAATTACACCTACAGATAAAGCCCAATGCTTGGTGTGGTATGCAGCAAAAAAACCACTCATTGCTGTCTAAAGATATTACTGACATGAATTTCAAAGGAAGCCACCAAACATTAAGATGATCAAGCTAGCCAGTAGGCGTGTAAGCCGACAGGTTTTGAAAGAAAATGCACATAGATAATATGGTAGAGGAGATCAGAGAGGCCTTCCAAAGATGCTCATCAAAGTCGGTTTACCAAGCATCACGAAAGCTAAAACATCTCTTGTTCGACAGTTCTGAAGGTGCTGCTTAAATGACTTTGGTTGTACACCTACAAAGTTCAAATAGTGCATGCATTGAAGCAAAGCGACTTGCAGCTTCACCACACTTTTACTATTGAGATATTAAGATAGGATCGAGCACAATCCCTGAATTACCGGTAAATCTATTCAATTTCTCTCTTTATCAAATCAGGCTACAAATGGTTTAGTAGAATGCACGTGCAATGCCAATAATTCTAAGATATAATAGAGATTTAAAAAACAAATTAGTCAAACGATGAACACTGAGCTCAAAGCACACAATACTTAGACTTTTATTTTGGTGAAAGAGTATTATTGCTGCTTGTATCCACATTAGTCATCTGTGATCTACTGTATGTATGAATGACAGCTAGGAAGAGTTTGTCAGCGCAATCATCTTCAGAACCTTATACACTGTAGTCTTTAATGTATGGGCCAGCAGTGCTGGTGATGTGATCTGGACTATAAGAAATATAGAACGCTGAGCACTGTCTCCTCCAACCAACGGCTGGCATTGTGTGGATATTCAATACAGTACTTTGAAACAATAAAAATAATTTCCTTCATTTTCATTTCAGTAAGATGGAGGAAGTCATTACGAACTGAAACATTTTGAGTTAAATAAATAAAGTAATCAACAACGTGCTCACAAAATATTCTAATTGCTTTATTAATCCCTTTACATTTATGACGTTCTCATTAAAAATTCCGGCTTATATTAATCATTCATCAAGGTTCAAACTCCATTAAAAATTTTAGTTTGTTTCAGATTCGTGAAATTCCAATTTTTTTTTACTAAGTTACAAAAAGCTGAACCTTCACAATCATATTGGTGGTATGCCTATATATGATGCACCCAGTGTATATTGTCACTTCTACAAAACTGCTTGCAGCATCTCACGTGACATTACAAACAGCAACCTGTGCATGAGAGAAAAACCTCGCCAAACTTTTGTACACTTCATCCATTAACATCTCCCTGCCCATAACAGGCAACACGCGACTGTATTTGTTGGCCCACTACAAACAAAAATCTTTTAACTTAGCATAATGAAGTTCTAACTGCCTTACAGTAACACTCAATACACACAAAAATCAGATTGTCATACAAACTACAGAAGCGTACCTTTTATTATGATCTTTGAAAGAACTGTGCAATGGGAATGCATGACTGGATTCAGTTTCTTGTTGATTCAGTCGTTCAATTTGCAATGGAGTACGTCCAAGAAACTGAATCCAGTCGTACCTTTTATTACATTTCCACATTTTATACCTCTTCTTCTGGTCCTACACCAACATCATACAGCATAACTCTTCTTATACTTTCTTGCATTTTACATAAGTACTTACCAGGTCCTTAAGGAGTGTACAAAAAAAATAGTCCTCATGAGTATTATGGTCCTGAAGGATTTAGGAATACACCCCCTTCAAATATTTTCTGACTCTAAACATATTCTTTCTAAGTACTGGAGAGTTTCAATAAAACATAAATACAGTTCTGTTTAGAAGTAATTAAAAAGACAATGCTAATCAAAGCTTTGAGAACAGAATTTTTAGAATATTGTTTCACCAATAAATTTTAATACATTACAGTTCAGGTTAAAAATAACACCATATTTATCTGTATCCTAACCAACAATTTACAACATGTACAATTAAAATTCAGCTAACATAACGAAATGAGAGAAAATCTTTGAAGAATATTTCTCCAGGAACAATGAAAGGAAGAGCAATCCTGTATGCACAGTCATGTTATGAAAGAAAATAAGCTCCTTTTATAAAAGAAACTGGCTCTACTAATTCTTTCAGTCTCAAACAGATTCTTTGCAAGTATGTGAGAACAGGTTTTCTCTTTTGTAAATAATTTCTAGGTCCTTCGAAGATGTGTAGGCAGTGATGAAAAATTTAAGTGTTACATAAAAACTAAACAGACATAAAAAACTAAAATATGTTTTACAGCATTTTAACAGTGTAACAGATTAATAACACTTAATAGATATTTCATTAATTTAAAAAAGGTAATTGTACCAATTTAAAGACATCAAAAGTTACAGCTATCCAAGCATTCAAGAGGCCGAGAGGTCAGACCTCTCGCTTCCCATCAAGGCGATCCGGGTTCAATTCCCGGAATTTCGCATGTGGGAATCGTGCCAGACGATGCTGTTGGTCGGCGGGATTTCTCGGGGATCACCCGTTTCCCCTGTCCTTTCATTCCGGCACTGCTCCATACTCACATCATGTCACCCTCCGCCAGCGCTAAAGACCTCAATGTTAAGTGCTGACAAAATCTCCCACTCACACTTCAAGCATTCAATGAATAAAAGGAATTAATACGTCATTAAAAAAGGCAAACAGAAGGATGTGACAATCTAATCAAAGAGCAGAAGAGTCGCTCCCAATTTTTACATGTGGAAAACTTGTCAAACATTCACATTAATCGGCGAGTTGTTCCAATTTACTCCCATTTCCCTCACCCTTTCATTCCATCACTGCTCCATACATTCCTCACTTAACCTTTATCAGCACTAAATCTTTCCAATTGAATAAGGGGGACCAAACTTTATAAATGTCATAGGTGCTGAATAAATGGAACAGACAGTAAATATCATCATAAACCAGAACTGAAATGTGATTTTTTTAAAGTAAGTGAATGCTGTATTTATCTGAATATAAGACTGTGTGTTAAACCAATTTTTCATTCCCAAAAACTGGGGATCATCTTACTTTCGAGACTTAAGACTGCTGTATGTGTTTTGTATACAAATGTAGAAATGCATTTCTTAAGCATTCCATATCAATGTTTTGGGTATGTACATAATAATTAATAAAGTGTTTTTGATAGACATAAACTAATGAGCTTGATTATTCAATAGGAATTAATAACATTTTTCTGACCTTTTCACTTTAAAAGAAAAATTATTTTTTTCCTCTAGACCACAGTGAAAATGTAGAAGTCATTTACATTCGAAGTTGTCGTATTTTCTGGTATACTGTATATGGTTTACATATAACACTAGATTAAACCTTTAATTTTGAAGTGTTTAATACAATAACTCAATGAAAACTAGATAATATACTAATGCACACGTAACACTTCATTTGCTTGTAATCATGTTTAGCAAGAATGTTGATCAAGTAACATTTGTAACACAATTGTCCTCAAAATTTCTAGTTACGTCTCTTGAGCGACCTTTTAAATATTTCACTTGCATCACATTCACTCACTCGTAATGCTATCCGTGAACTGAAACATCCAATGGTAAATCTTATTGCCAGTGCTGAGAACACAAGCGCTCAAAATATCTTGGTGTTGAGAAAAATAAGCATTTCATTTGATTGATCCGTTAACTGTGGGATGCACAGCAGTAACTTACAGTAATAATTAGGGTTGTGCGAGAATGGGATTTTGGCTTCCGAGAAATTTTCAAGAAATAAAAACATTTTCTCACGAGAAACGAGACGAGAATGAGAAATTCTTAAAAAAATTAGATTTAATGTGAAAAGTATTAAAAATATTCGTAGATAGCATAAAATGTTTTTTATGATATAAATTTTAAGTATAAATAAAAATAACCATTGCAT
>PNEQ01081163.1:0-35511 GCA_003012365.1 Medauroidea extradentata
ACATTATCAATGTATTTGCAGCTAAAAAAGCTCGCAAAGTGAACCTACGAGTTGTGAAACTTTATTAAATATGTATTTGTAACTTGTTAAACAGTACCATGTGAAACATTAATATCAAATAAATATTTGTTTATGTAACTACATTATTTGTAATGTGATGTGAAATTATTTTTTTAAAATAATTTTTATCAAATATATTCACATTTGATAAGAATAATATGCGACTGTTATAAATATTTTATTTACAATAAATAGGCCAAAACGAAATAAAGATGCTTTATTTTACTGTGGATATACTAGTGTGTAGTGTATTGTTGGCCTTTAGAATTTGAACCACCTGAAAATAGGGGAATGGGGGCGCCAAAGTCGAAGTTTGCCCCCCCTAACAAAAACGCTAGCTGCGGCCCTGTAAATATGTATGTTGTACGTGCAAATGCATTGCTCGTATTTGTGCTCTGTACCTTCTGTTCATGTTTTCTCTCTTAATCTGATCATTAAGACAGTGATTGGTGTCAGTAGTTACTGCTAGCGATGTGTTTTCTGAAGATTCATTTTCTTCCTCATGTATTCTGCCACTGCTCCATTTCCACCTCATTTCAACATCATCTCCCAAGAAATTGCTGTTAAGAGTCTTATGTAGCAAATGTAATTTCCCATGTGTGTGGTGCAAAAACCGGTGGCTAATTAGGCAGACTTTGCTATACGTAATATACTAATTGGCGTGCAGTATTTTTTCTAGTAATTTTTCTGTGACAACTTGAGTCGTGACTCTACACTTTTATTTGTAGGTAGTATCAAATACTTCATAACTTCGGCCTACATAGGCTATTTTCGTGTTTCGGTTCTTATGAATTTGGGTGGTACTTTTTTGTGATGTCAGTACAAAAGGATGCTGTTTTTTGCTTCATTGTGGTGCACCAAAATCATGATTCTAATAAGACTGCAGCATGTTTAAACATTATTACTTCAAGTGTGTGTTATTTTTGTAGACGGGTTGACTGTTAGCAGTTTTGGGTAAAAATAAAATGAAATCACTTGGCACCCTAAAGCATTTTTCATACAACACGTGTTAGTTGTCATAACGTCACCCAAACTCGCTACTGTAATCAATTCAACCATTCAATGCTGCAATGAGCATGTTTGAGAAAGTTGTTGTATTGCCTGCCTTTGCAAGGTGACATTGCACCTTTGTTTTTTTAAATTCACATTTGCTCAAAACTGTTTATTGAAGTGAATTAACACAAGGGGTACTTTCCCCTTCATTTTGCGCAATAAGCAGTGATATGCATCAAAAATTTTATTATTGCTTAGTATTAAAAAGTTACTTAAACACATAGGTTGAGTAACCCCTTCATAAGTAGTGAAGGGAAACGTTGCATCAACATTTTCACAGATTCATTTGCTCTAATTCTTAGAGCTCTATGCCAATTTTGATGACTCCATCGCTTATATTTTCTAGTATTTTTCAAATGTATTTCAAAATTTTGTTTTCAACGTTGTGTAGCTCCCCTAATATTCACCATACAAGAGTGTCGGTCAATGTAACCCCAACTTATTTTATATAAACAATCCCATCCGGGAGTTTGGCACATGAATTCTGAACCACGCTGTATAAAAACCCATTCAAACAATGTTCTGCTGTTTTAAAAAAATTTTTAAATTTGGAAATGTTTTTGCTAATTTTTAGAATTTTTTTAAATACAAAAGTATTTTGTACTAGGTTATTATATAAAGTGATAGACATTAAAAATTTTTTTTAGTGATGTGGATTTGTTTTCGAGTGGCGTATGATTTAAAAACATGCAAATTTTGACTCTGAAATGCCATTAGGGAAAAATTTGCTGAGATTATTATTATTTTTTGTTAAGAGGATGATGTACTCCCATGTATGGTCTACAAAACTGACAATGTTTCACAAATATAAAATTATTATTTTTTTCCCTCTGGAATGCCTTTCAATAACACCATTTTGCACTTACAGATCCAAAATCTCAGTTTTTATTTGGGCTGTGCATAAATCTACTTACTAAGGCATACTCCCCTCCCTCATGACCCACAACTGGATACACCTCTGACCCCTCCCCCCTTAAGATAATTGCTTAAATCCACCACTGCCTGTGAGTGGAGCTCTAGTTGCGTGTCGAAGAGAGTTAATTGTGCGTCGGGCGGGAAAGGGCCTCAGCAATAGAGCAAAAACTCACTGTGAATTAATGTAAATATCTACTGTGTCCATTCATTTGTTCAAAAGCCTGTGTTGGATCAGATGCTGCTAAATCTCAAGATAGTGGTTTCTTCTGTGGTTGGGATTCCAACTGTGATTCCTGTATTAACTGTTGGTCACCCTGGTGTAATAAAACTGACGTATTAGGAGGTTTCAAGGGAGTAATGAGGAGCTGTTGGAGATAGTGTACCTTCCTCAGTACAGTATTTGGCCTACCCCCACTATACCTATATACATTTGGAAGTGCCCTGGTCACAGACGACTAAGATATACAGACTGTCAATGCCTAGGCTTTTCATGTTGCATTAAATTTTATGTCGCCAGGGTGGTGGGTAACTGAAGCTCGGGGTTGTAGAGGCCTGGAGGGTAGTGCTGCCACGTAGATGACGTCATAACTAAAATCTTCAGATAGAAAGTAGGTTGCTGAATGACGTGCCGGATGTGGCTTATTGTCGAAGGGACTTGCAAGGGTGGTTGTGGGAAGAGGAAGGGATAGTAGAAGCTGAAAACTCAAGGTCGTCTGGCAGAGGGCAATAAATGGTAATAATTTACAACGAAGAAGCTACACTAGTCTTCTGTGTCTCCGGTTGGAAATATACTCAGCGCAGAACCGAAATTTTCCTCACCACACTGTTAGGGTTGTCTTTGTAAACCTCTAAAACAAGTACAGCCTTAGAGGAGTAATTTACAGGGATGTCAACATTCTGCAACTATACAGTTACATGTGATGGTGCAACCTCTACATGTTTAGTGACGGAATATTTTATTTATTTAAAAATAACTGCTTACTTATTGAGTCACTGTTATCAATAATTACGCTAGATGTAAATGAGTCATCATACCACATATACTATTTATACCAACCAAATACTCTCATATATATTCAAGGTCTGTGACTATAAATAAAGGCCCGGGACAGTTGTTAAGATTGGCAAGGATAGATTGACAGTTTTTCACGTGGCAGCTATAGCTACGTAGCCAGTTGCAGAGTAAGCTCAACCTGCAGCTTAGTTATCCTAATACTTGATGAGATGCAGATATTTAAGGGGTCTACTCATGTTACCTATATTATTTTTGGTTTGCGCTAGTAATGTTCTTTAAAAAATTAGAAATATTTTCCTGGTCAAAATTACGCTTTTAGAGTCTCTTAATTACTGCTGAATTCCACAATTTTCTTTGGCAGCAATCAAAATTCCTTCAGCTCATTTTCCAATCAATTTCTTAAATTAGTGTGCCCGTTTTAGAATTATTCAAATCATCAACGTAATATGAGTTCAAACAATTTAATTTGCAATATGCATTTTCAGTTTTGTGGCATTATAGGTAATCTCTATGCATAAAAGACTGACTGACTGACATTTCAAACTGTAGCCCAAACCACTGGATCTCGAATCGTGAAATTTTTTGTGTGGATTCCCCTCAGGTCGTAGACGAGCACTAAGAAGGGATTTTTCAAAATTCAACCTCTAAAGGGGTAAAAAGGGATCAAATGTGATTCCGAAGAATTGTCGATAGAGCTCGAACCTGATGGCTTATCATCATGATTTTTTCTTCAATAGGACACACAAAAAAATGTATATTATCCAATTTCAGGATTTTCCGAAATTCAACAATTAAGAAGATGAAAAAACCTTAATTGTGTTTCAAATGAACCATCGATAAATATTGAACACTTTGGGATAGAGAATTAGTTTTTACTTCAAAATGTTGCTTACCTAAATACCCAAAAATTAATTTCAGGATATTTTGAAATTCGACCCCCAAGCAGTAAAAAGGGGCAAAATGTGTTTTTTATAAATTGTCTATATCGCTGAAACACAATTAACTACCGTCTGTAATTTTTACTTCAATTGGTTACGTATACAAATGTGTATGACGGGACTACAAGATGTTTCGAAATTCTTTAATTAAGGGGAAGGAAATGTGTGAAATGTGTTTTTGATTATTCCTCCAGTTCTACCGAACCAATCGAGATATCGAAGTACTCTTTACTTTATATTGAGGCTTTTGTAAATATAGCAAATATTATTAAAACATATTTTCCGAATTCGGCCCCATTCACAACCAATATATTTCAATCCCATTGATTTTTATATAATGACGTGATTTTGGTTTAAGATTGATGCTTTCTCAAATACCTGAAAATTAATCTCAGGAAGTCTCAGAATTCGCCACCCAAGGAGGTAAAAAGGGGTTAAATGAGTTTTTAATTATTTCTCTATATATCTTGAACCTAGAAGGCAATTGTGAATTTTCACGTCCAAGAGACACCAGTTAAGTAGTCTAAAATGTGATACAAGGTAATTGAAAAGACCTGGACTGTGTTTTAGATAAATCTTTGAAATACATAGAACCCACCCAGATATTCAGTTTATTTTTCTTTCAGGATGATGATTACGTAAATGGCCGTAAAAAGGTTTTTTGAGATTTTTTAAAATTCTAACTCTCAATACTGTTCAGTAGTTAGGGCCGATTGCACAGTCGTATTGAGAAAAATATAAGGTGTCTCTGAGTGAACTGTGAGAAATTTTCATTGCAGAGACGAAAGGTGAGTGAAATCTAAGGAAAAACTAAGAATTTCTTAAGATGTCCTCCGACCTTCTAAGGATGCAAATCAATCAATGCGGCCGTAAATTGATGTTAGAATGCTTTACATTATGCGAAACACTAAATATAAGTTAACAAATCAGTGCCATATAAGATTTGTGCATAGTAAATGGGAAATAATATGCATTTTAGCTACATTCGCAAGTCGATGCACGAAGAGTAATTATTTTTCTCGCAAATATTGTAGTAACACTTCACCTCAACTGAAATATCTCAGTTTCGTGACTGTGCAATGCAAACGAAAAATTCTTAGATTTTACTCGAGTTCTCCTTAGTTTCACCTTTACCTCGAGATTTTCCTCACTTGACACTGCAATCCACCCTTATATGTGATTTTTAGTGAATGATCGATTTTGCTTCGACTGAACGAGCTATCGACGCGTATTTCATTTCACTTGGAGACTTGAAGAAATATTTAGGGAGTGAAATCAAAATTTTTCAAAATTCAACGTCTAAAGAGGTGAAAAAGGCATAACATTTGTTTTCTATCAACTGATTTTTACTTATCCAATCAGCAGAGATATTGAGGTGGTGTTCGCGTCAGAATGATGCTAAAAAAAGGTAATGCAAGTTGTTTTATTTTATAAGATAGCTTAATTATTAAGAAGAAAACTTAGTTTGTAAACTATCAAGGCAGACGATCCGAAAAGCCAGTAGTGTACAACCAGCGAGAAATAAATTATAAAGGAGTTTCTTTGTACAGTTCTATCGAGATGTGTTGTACAACCTCTATGATCCCAGGAAATTAATATTTCATTTTTAAAGATAGTTTTCGTCAATAATTTCGAAGTTATGTGGCGCAGCAATTTGTAGCTTCAATCTATTGTTACGGACGTTATGTGCTTGTAGTGTACTGAGATTGGACATGACAAGTATGTGTTCTATGGCGGATGTCCAGTGTCATTGTAAAGTGTTGTCGTTGCAATGCCGAAGTGTTTGTACAGGAAAATGTCATTATAGCGGTTGTTATTCAGTAGATAATGTGGTTTTATTGAATACTTTACATATGGCGACGAGGTAATTTAGATAATCGGCTACATGGTGAGATTGGCTACGCGGTTGATGATTATTACGGGCAAGATTGATACCGGATTGCCAGAAAGCGAGCCAGATTCGGCGTCGGGTGCAGATGCAAGGGCACAGAACAAGGCAAACGGACAACTGCGTATTATAGGTAACATAGGTTCAGTGGAAAACTATGATGTGACGCAGGACTGGGCGATTTACAGTGAACGACTAGAACAGTATTTTGCAGCTAACTACGTGTATGATGCAGACAAGTTACTGGTGTTATTGACTGTTATTGGTTCATAGGCATATACTGTAAAATACTGTGTGATCTGGTTTTACTGAAAAACAAACCATACGAGGAGCTCGTGGCAATATTGAAAAGGCAGTTTTCAGCGACGGTCGCGGTTTTTAGGGAGCACATGGAAGTCATAACCTTAGTCAACAAACAGGGGAAAGTGTTAAAACATGGTATGCAAGGTTGAAAAATGTGGCACTGCTATGTGAGTTCGGAGCTTTGCTGGATGAATTTGTGAAGGACCGTTTTGTAGTGGGGATGCCCCTGGTAAGGTAATGGAGCAGGTGAAAACGTCAAGACTTTTAAGTCAGGACTGTTAAAAGTGCTGCAAGATGCCACCAATATGCATGTATCAGTTAGCACCCTAGTGAGTCGCTGCCTCATGTCATACAGATGCGCGCCCAATTGCACGACTAAAATGAGTCCAGCACAGCTACTGTTTGGTAGGTCCCTGAGGACCAAGCTGGACCTGATTAGGCCACACGAAATAGAGCTGCCAAAGCAACTGGTGGGAAAGGCAGGTGTAGTTTACAATAGGGGAGGAGGTGTGGGTACGAGACTACAGATCAGCGAGGAAGTGTTGGAGAAAAGGGAAGGTACAAAGAATTGAAGGCAACAGGGTCTTATATGTCAAAGAGGATGGTACAGGGTTGGTCTGGAAGAGGCACTATAATCAGAAGATCAATGCAGTGAGCTACCAGGGTAGTGCTCCAAGAGTCCGTAGCATGGGTGACAATAAGATAGCACAGCAGCCAGCCAGGTCACCCTCACGCAGGGTTATTAAGCCACCTGTAAGGCTCAATCTATAATAAGTATCTGTGAGATAATTGTTTGGTTTAGTGGTAATATAAGATATTGTGGAATGTATTCTTGTTTAATGTGGGGAAAGAGTGTAGTGTACTGAGACTGGACATGACATGAATTCTGTAATTGTAAAGTGTTGTCGTTGCAATGCTGAAGTGTTTGTAAAGGGAAATGTAACTAAAGCGGTTGTTATTCAGTAGATGTGGTTTTATTGAATACATTACAGTGCTGAAATTCCTTTTAAAGGCTATGCAAACGTGCAAGACTAAAAAAACTGCAAGGCAGATGAAATTAGTGTAATTTGGATGAAGTTGTTCAAAAGTGATGAAAATGGATCATTAAGTCCACTATCTACTGAAGTTCCTCGACAGCATCAGCCCACGTATACCATCTTACTAATCCTAAAGTTGGGGCACCAAATACGTTTATATTTCAGCGAAACATTATCCTACCATAATTCATTAATGCCACTCAACTTCAAGTGAAGGTTTTTAAAAACAAATATGTTATTGAGGGCACCATCACAAATGGTTGTGCCAGAGGAAAATCAGTCTTAATACTACGTATTTCATTCGATTGACCTCTTACATTTAACAGTCTGTAATTACCCCACGACACCCACTTTGCTGCGACAATAAATAAGGCCCAGACGAAGTTGCTGTTAGTGGCAGAGGAAAATTTAAGACTGCTTTTCGCGTGGACAGCTATAGCTACTTATCCTGCTGTAGAGTTAGCTCAACTTGTGTATTTTTCATTCTAACACTCGATGACTGAACTAACTATCTGGTGAACAAAGAAGTATCTGCTCTGAATAATACACGCAAGCAAAGCCGCGGGCATACTGCTAGTAGTTTACATATTTGTTGTAAATTAAATGTCGAAGTCATTTTAGTCAAACACATACAGTACATAAGTCTAAGATGTATATTTAACAAAATGTTAAGTTTGGAAAAGACAATTGTTTTCAGAAAATGTTGTCCAAAACAAAAGTAGCCTATAATACTATGTAGTTTAGGCAAACTTGAGCCAGACTAAAAACAACTGTGCATTCTGTCTGTCCACCGTATCTCCGAACAACGGCGACAAACTCCAGCAGATTATTTTAGAGAAAAAAAAAATTACAACCGCTTTTAGTCTTAATCTGTTTGATATGCATGTAGTCAACATAAGTTCAGGGAAAAGTGGTGCTGGCATTTTAATCTTATTATTTATTTTAGTAAAAACCTAATGGACTTTGTTGGTGTTTTAGGGAATTATCTTTGCTTTTTACAATAATTTTTTAAGTATTAAAGATTGAATAACTACAAATAACACTTAAATTTAAAAAATTTTAAAAACTCTAATGTTTAAAACAATCCTTTAAAAAGTAAAAAAAAAATAATAGGTCAAATTATTACCAACACGTTAATGCTTCGGCCTCGGAGTACCACTAAGTAAACCAGATGAATAGTAAGGAATTGAAATGGAATAGAATAAAACAACAAGACCAAATCCACTAAATGATGCATCAAACCAAAAACTCAATGTAAATATATCCTAATGGGCTTATCGTTTGGAATTCATAATTATTACAAGATATATATTATATACATGTGATTTGTACTCTTTTTGCGTTGGTTTTATTAAAATTTATTGGATTAAACCCAATCAGATAATTTTGAATCAACCTCCTTGATTTTTGCCATTATTTGATCATTTGTTTTATGATTCACCAAAAAACATGTATTATCAGAAATTGTGATAGTACTGTCTTGCCCATAGATGAGATTTGGACGGTCATTTATATAAATTAAAAACAAAAGATTACCCTAAACAGATCCCTGAGGTACCCCATTTTTTATTTTTACTATGTACTTCAGAAAAGGACTCCATGCTTTTTTTTTAGTGTATCACTGGTGTTCTTTCACTAAGACACTACACAAAACGCTATTGGAAACTATCCCGTATCCCATAATGATGCATTTTTGTCAGTAAAATATCATTATTTACACAGTCAAATGCTTTTTCCAAATAATAGTACACACCAACCACCCGTTTATTGTTATTTAATGCTTCTACAATAGTATTGGTGTTTGCACCATTATCTTCACATTTTTGTGTTCAGCTATTCTAAAAGATTAATATCGGTTTCGTCATTATTTGTAGGTTTTATTTCATTTACCACATTATTTAGAAAATAGCAGTTAAATTAATTTGCTTTCTCAATATTAATGTTGGTGATAATGTTTTTAAGAGTTGTAAAATCATAGCAGTCAACACATGCAGAATACGAAGTCAGTCCTACTGACATCTGCAGCTAAGAGCGCAGAACATATTCCTACATGAACCTACATCCTCTCGGTATAGAAAAAAGTTATACGATTTTCTAGAAGGTTGACCAGTCCCAGATTTGACGGGTATTTATATGTGATTCTTAGGTGTGTACAGTGTTGAAATTAGGGTTTTCACGAAGAATATAATTTTCGTTCACTGTTTTCTTTATGTCGGTACTCCACTCTGATGTCTCTCACCTTTGCAGGTTGGCGGAAAGAAAGACAGTGGTGAGAATGACTACCTCAAGTTTGCTCCAGTATGCTTTCAGAAATGTTTATTTTACCTATAGGCAATTGCAACATGATAATATTAATTTTAGGTACATTCCTATGCCCAGCTGAATGTCTCCCAAGGAAAGCTCTTACTGGGTAGTGTTTAACTGTTCTAGGCTGCAACACACCATATGAATTTTTACTTTTTTTAGGATATTAATGGTAAAGTTAGTAATTTTTAAAACCGTGATTATGTTTCTACTTTCAGGTAATTTATATATTTATTCTGGTTGTTAATACAAACACAGCAGTTCAGGTAACACGCACGATGTATAGATTTCACTTAAATCAGAGGTTAACATATAAGACCACCACAATTAGCTGATACAATGAATATTCTTGACGCGACATATGTCCTACGTGTCCGCTTTACTGTGAAGAGAATGTAGTGGTTTTAACATTTCTTTTTTTTTTTTTTTTCAGTACTGTTAGTAACCGACATTAAAAAAAGGTAGGACATTCTCAATTTGGTTTTTCTTATGTTTGTTACCTCAAAATTCCGTCATTTATTAACCGATTTTGAAAAATCTTTTTTTGTTGAAAAAGGAAACTACGTATTAAATAATTAACTTGTGTTTAAATTGTTGATTGGGTATAAATTAGGTAGCAAATTATAGGAACTTTTGCCGATAAAGATAATTGATTATTTTAAATTACTGGTGGTTGTGAAATAAAATACCGTATGATAAATTATTTGGGATTTTGACGCGACATTCAATTGCCCTTCAGCAGACACAGTCTAGCCACATCAAGTCTCATCGGTGAAGACTGCTGTAACTCAGCCTCCTCCAACAACTTCATCCCTTTCGGACTCTCTCTCTTTTTTCCTCTCGCTTTGATATCTACCTGAATGGCAGACTGTCCCAACCCAACAGTTTTTTGACAGGAAGAGGGAGGGGTTATTACAAAGTCTAAACAAGTTACAGCTGCACCCGCTTGGTGATGCTAGGATCGTCCTCCACTAGCGCTCCAAAACGTATAGGGACGGAACTACGTGTTTGACCTCTTCAAAAAGCGCAACAGTAAATCCCATAAGGTTGACCTGCCCTGGCCCTAGTTACTTAATATACTACGTACTTGTGGCACAGGTCGAAAAGGAGTGGAGCTAGACCTGATAGTTTCACAGAGTTCGGTTGGCAACACTACTCAGGCGACGTGCTTGCGCAGCCTTTTTGTCGGTCTTAGAGGGAAGCTATCTCCTCCGGGGAAAGTGAAGTTCAAGGATGGTTTTGTCAGATTGACAGACACACAAAAGAAAACACTTAAGTTAGGTTTCACTGGCTCTGTATTGAATATTCAACTCCAACACTGATAGTCTTGTACACATTGACAATTATCGTGCACAAGTGATAGCTTGTAGTTACCATAATTAATCTGGGTGAAACCTTGCTAAAGCCCTTCTGGTTTTTACTTCTGGTTCTCTGAGAAAGCTCGCTTCATTGTGACTGAATGAACTATAGCAGGACTGTTCCCATGTTACCACGTGTTTCATAAGGGGTGCCTCGGTCTACCTGTATCTAGGTGGGCGCGCAGGAACAAAGACGGAGGGCAGATTTGGGTTGACAGTATCCCGTCCACAACCTTGTTGAGGTAAAGCAGGAGGTGCAAGTTTGGTTGGCCAATATCAGATACACAACCCCTGAGGAGGGGAAAGGGAAGTGGTTGCCCAGGATCGTTCAGGGAAGCTGAGTCCTAGACTGCTGAAGGTACTGGGATACAGCTCACCTTTTACCTGCTGTGAGAAAGTCTATTAGTGGGTGTTGTGATGACCTGGTGATGATGTCTGCTGATTGCAGGTGGGCCACCACACACACTCACAATTTCTCATATAAAACAAAATAATTCCTTGACTACACCTGAAACTTCCCATTCCTGCTGTTTTGCTGTATTTGATAGAAAAATAGATTAGACAAAAATTTAGTGCACAAACACTGGTGGCTATAAATATGGTTGATAACCTATTTCATATACACTAAAAAAGTACGTACCATGTGGTGCTTTATTCTCAGTATTGTACATGACTGTTTTTATTAATAAAGTTCATCCTAGTGACAGTAATTTCTTGGTACCAACATTTATTTACATCGCAGCATGGGCCTATCTTATTCATATATAGTCCTAAGGGGGCGGGGAAAAAGGTTAGACCTCAATAATATTAACTGGCAAGTGAGCTTTCTTAAAAAGATATCTTAGCAACACAACAGCAATGCATTGTTGGTATGTGTATAGATAAATAATTTCCTCAATGTTATAAAATAAAACGAACTGGGTTCTGAATCTTCGTGCCTCTTTTCTCTAAAATGTTGGAAGCACTGATGCACTATTTGTTTCGACATTCGCTGGTGGAGCCTGATGTTCTCTCTTTAAGACTGTACCGGAGATTATATGTATATTGTGAACTGCCTGTTGACATTTTGACGTTACATTCTTTCTCATAGAACAGCATCACATCCAATTTGGGATGTGTGTTGTGTAATTTTGTGGAGATCCTGCAAATGAACACCTACATAAATTGTAAGTTAGACAGGGGGAAAGAAATTTAAGAATGAGCAAACGATAATTTGTAAAGCGGTGTCTATGAACAGATGACACTTTGAAAGACCTACTTAATTTCTATTTTCAGTCAGTTTATATATTTATGATGCCTGTTAATAAGGTAACTAGGCCTTCACAGCCATTTAAAATAATTGTATCAAAACATTGTGGGCTAACAGCAAAACCTCACAACTTTGTAGAAAACATTTTATAGACAATAACAACCCTATGCACTTACAAGGAGAAGTAATTTTAATTGCAGTACAGTATTAATTGTGCAGTACTATTCAGTTTCATTTACGTTCAAATAGTATTATTTCAACGCTTTTATAGAACGACGTATTCAAATTTTAAGTAGAATTTTCAACTGCAGCGCAAAGCAGTGCAAGCACAATTGTAAATTGCCCCATTACTCTCTCTGGGGTTGCAATATATTTAATTGAACAGTCTGTAAAATCCTGCGAACTGTAAGTGCTTATAAAACTTTTCAAATACATAAAATAAAAATAAAAAGTATTTAATTTTGTAGTAATTCAAGATTGTTGTGTTTAAATTATTAATTATGTTGAACTACCATGTACTAAATTTACAATGTTTCAAAATAATTTTGCTCCAGTTTACTAACTATTGTTTAAGTTAAAAGTCACAGGTACAGAATGCCATTAACCACCTGTATTACTGGTTGTACCGGTAGTAATTACAGTTTTTAAGTTGTAATTGTGTTATGCCATTTTAGTGTCTCTTCAATTTTACCAATGCACCATAATACAGGGATGGAAACTAACTGGCTACTTCAAATTACTGACTTTGTTGACTGGAACAAGGAAAAAACTGACTTTGTTGACTGGAACAAGGAAAAAACTGACTTTACTGACTGGAACAAGGGAGAAAAAACTGACCAAGTACAAACATATTTAAACTTTACCATGCACTAAAGATCCAGCACCAATAATTTTCACTCATCTGCAAGTATATCTTCAGCAACAACAAATGGAAGTGATCTTGCCACTTTCACTATTTCTTTGCGACTCCGCTCTTCGACACGGTTTGATGGAGACAAACACTGTAGGTGCCTAAGAAGAGACTTGGACAACAAGGACGATTTCATAAAAAACGTCTTTCCACAAAGCAGTAAAATGCTTTCTAGTTTGAATAAAAAATATCTCCCTCTCCTTCTCACTCACTTTCTTCAGCGCTTCATGCACACCATCGCCACAGCATATTTCTTTCAGTGGTAAATAATGCTCAAAATTGAAAGCTAAAGGAAATGGAGCTAATGGTTTGCAAACATGGTTCATTACTGTTTTAGCAAGAGTTTTTAGTTCATCGTACATGATGTGAACCAAAGGTACTCCTTTTTGAAATGTCCCAGTAAAAGTAGTAAATAAACAAGCACTTCTACAAACAAACATTGCTTCAGCTTACATAGTCTTGTTGTTCAAGAGTCACACAATACTCTTGTATTTTTGAATGATTTCATTAACTGACTCTTATATTTAGGAATGTAATCCATAAAATACTTGATGACAGCAGGCCACTGCTCAAGAAGTTTTCCCCTGCACTCTACAAGGACAACCATCTTGATGAAACATGTTTGATGAAATGGCGATGAGATAACGTTCACATCTGTACGGATTTCTTCAAAATTCTCTCTACGAGCAGGCCAGCCATCAAAAAAATCAACAAGAAAGTTGAGGTTAGAAGCATCATCTCAAAACTCCAACATACCACTGCAGAAAGCATTGTGTACAATATGCAAGTTAAAAGTTCAACCATCACTTTATTTTTCGTAAGAACAAGAGAATAGTTCATTAGCCGAGTAACAGACTTATTTACATTGGGGCCATCATTACTGAGCACCATCCAAACAAAATGTCAGCAGATGCCGTGCAACTGTTCTCTCTTTTTGTGTTGACCAATACTTGACTGCAATTTGTAGTTCTTTTGTGGAAGCATTATTGAATCTCTCATCATAACATTAAGTAAAATAAATACTCCCCATCCATATCTTCTAGCATTTGTTTCTTTTGGAATACGGAGGAAAGGCATCTGTTGTTAAGTATCGAGCCTTGGTGAGAGAGAGAGAGAGAGAGAGAGAGAGAGAGAGAGAGAGAGAGAGAGAGAGAGAGAGAGAGAGAGAGAGAGAGAGAGAAAGAAATCTTTTAGAACAGAAGAAGGAAACATGGCTTCAAAAGTTTCACGGATGTTTTCGCATGATGCCGCAAACGAAAAACCTGCAGAAACAGCTTTTAAAACCCAAATCAGTTCTGCTCTTGAAGCAATTTCCTTAACATCCTAGAACTGAATAGTTTCTGTTACACTTGGCAAACCAAAACCACTAGTCCTTGGACGTGCTGCAGTCAAGTGAAGCTGTGATGCTGGTTATTTTGCTTTGGTGAGTGACATCAGGCGCACACACAGACAGCCGTGTAAGATGGCAAGCAGAGCTACTTTTAGTCGCGCATCTGGGTATGTGCCTTGTCCGGGCAAGAATGAATGTCTACCTGAATTTTTTAAGGAACTGTAAGATCAACAGCGCAAGACCTACCTGGTTATTCAGCTTTTGTGAGTGACATCAGGCGCACGCACAGAGAGCCGTGTAAGACGGTAAGCAGAGCTAGTTGCTCATCTGTGTTTTGACGTGTCCGGGCAAGAGCGACTGTCGTGTCTTCTTGAATTTTTACACAGTTGCTGTGGGTACATGTTAAAGATTGTGCATTATTCTTTAATGAAATGGCGTCTACAACAGAACAGAAAGAGAGTAAATTTGGCATTAAGCCATAAAATTGAACTTATAGAAAAATTAGAGGTGGATGTTTCTGTAGCACAGTTGTGTGCTGATTATGGTGTCAAGAAACAAACTGTGTCGGACATTCGTAAAGCAAAAGACAAGTTGAAGAGATATGTGTTGAAATATGATGAGGAACCAAACGGTAAAAAAGAGTGTCATTGTTGGACCCTATTATTGCATCCCTATTATTGCATCTTCGCACGACGAGGCAGTGTTTAAGTGGTATGTTCAACAATGCTTGTGTGGTGTAAATGTGCGAGGCGTTGAGATAAAATCTGTTGCGGACAAACTAGCACAACCTATGAAAATGACAGATTTCAAAGCTAGTAAAGGATGGCTCTGTGACTTCCGTAATCGCCATGGAATAACTCCTACAGAAGAAATTTAACCTTTCCGAAAAAAGCTAAAAAACATGATTGACAATGAGGACTTACTTTTGTCTTAGACGTTCACTGCAGATGAGACAGGTCTTTATTGGAAATCACTGACAGACAATGCCCAGGCATTTAAACACGAGACTTCAACTCCTGGACGGAAAATATTTACAATGACTTAGAAATAAAATATTTAATTCATCAGTCCACATGCGTCCGTAACATAAGTTACTTAATCTTGGGCCACCCCTGCGCAGATGACAATCTGGTAAAATGTTGCAGCAGCTGTAAACAAGGCTCTCTTTATTTTGCCTTTCTCATGCTCAACATTTCCATCCCATCCCGTTCAGAAAGAGTCAAGGATGGCAGCTAGACTATCATTTCACAGAAGCTGTATACAATACTGCATTGGGATGCAAACAGCGGTAGTTTAGCTGGAAATTTTTATTTGTGTTATATTTAGTAAATAAACACTTTACTTTGAAATACAAAACAGTAGCTCAAGTTCACGTGTCACATTTTCACATGTTACCATGAAACGTATCATAAAACCAAGTTGGTAGCAAACCTATTTCTCCTATGCCTCTCCTTCCACTCTTCCCCCCCCCCCCCAATAACCGTTATCAAAATGAGAGGACAAAGGAGGCACATGCTTATCTTTCTGCTCCCACCTTTCATCACAAATCTTTCCCCTTGCCCACTTCCAGCGATTTGACAACGAACACGCTGCGTTGCCACGCGAATCACACTACTATCTATCGGCTAGTTGTCTATTTCCGTGTGCAGATTTTGGTACTTCGCCATTTACTGGACAGCTTTTCGTTCCAACTTAACACGGTGGAGGAATGAAGGTTATGAAATTTCCATTTATAAAGGTAAGGATAGTGGTTGGCTGGCCATCTGACTTTTAGAACCCGTAATTTGCAAATATTGGATGAAAACAAAAGCCAACAAACTACGTACCTCCAACAAATATGACCATGTTACTGACATTTTCGTGAAGTCATTGCATCCAACTTTATTGGAAGATTCAATTATGCAGCATTTGAAGTACGTTTTAGTCAAGTTGGATAACTTTATGACTTCTTTCAAGGTCCGTTAAAATAGAAATGTATTTTGACTAATTCAATAATTATTTCAAGGAAGGAAGGGCTTCGAGTAGGGAATCTGCACAGCGTTGGAAAATTTTATTATACTCGTGCAGAAGTTCACATGGAAATAGACTTCAGCGGTTGGAAGAAGCTAGCACAAAGTAGTGCACTCCTTGTAGCGAAGCTCCTTTTTTTGGAGTTTTATGTGGAGTTCAGCTTATTTTTTAATTAGTTTCAGAGGGAGCTGCACTCCTAATTTGTAGTGTCAGCTCACATGAGCACGTTAATTTTACGCTGATAATTTTGAGCAAGTACCATGTAACTATCACTCTTTGGCTCTTCCTTTCTCTTTGTAACAGTGCGCCCAGCTGAGACACCACACTTTCCCTCCTGCATGTGGTCGTATGTGTTGGTATGGGAAGAGGAGGAAGCTTGTGTGAGCACGCATGACATGCAACACAGAGAGAGAGTGAGAGTTTTACCGCAGCAGGGTGCTTGCAGTTTAAAGGTTACACCTGAAACATTTCAGAGGTGCACAAAACCCTGCGTCCTACTCTCTACCTCCCTTTCCCGCCGGGTCATTATCTTCTAATATGGGCCACAACAGTGTACAGTCACTGGCGAGATAAGATTGACCATGTAAGCAAATCTCTGCTTCCCCACCTCCCTTTGTACAGACTCTGAATATGTGCACTGGGCATAGCTAATATCAGGTAGCCGAAGCCCACGAATGTAAATCACTGTAGTGTTGCTGCTTTTGGAAATAGAATTGTGTAACTGTGAAAATAGTATTACACAACTAACCTGTCTTCCGTCAACTGTCAATATAGTTATATTTAAACAGAAAAATTAATCTTATCAAAAAAATTGGTTTTAAATAATTAAGTATGTTACTTATTTCTATAATTCTAAAATTACTAGTAACTTTTCACTTCAGATTTTAAATAGACATCTTACTTTTTTTAAACTTTGCCCATAAACTACAATATAATGTAGAGTAACTGGCCTCACCAGCCATGTGATTTCTTATTTTTCTTTTCCATCTTAAGTGTTGTCTATGTGACCCCAGAGTTAGTCTCACACCGACCATAATGCCAGCCCACGCATAAGAGCCCCCAACTCACTAAGGCAGCTACCACTTATGTATATATTTTTTTTGACCCTATAAAATCATGTGCAATTGTGAATTGAAGCCCTACATTTCATTAGTTGCTCGGTCAAAGCGGTGAGCCTGCCCGGCTTGCAGAGTGCAAGTGCATCATTTGTTCGCCGAAGTCCCATCATTTGATTTTGAATAAATTAAATTTGTTAATTAATTATAATAATCTTTGCTAACATCAAGATCTGTGGATGAACTTTAGTCCTACGAAGCTACTGAATGCCATCCTGAAGAAGGAAGAAATATTTTAATGTAAAACTTTTGTAACTAATTAATTGTATTTATTGCGGTGGGACCGCGGTCGTAAGTTTGCCGACCCACCCACGTGGTTGGGTAGTACACGCGGTGGATAACTAGCTTCTTTGAGATGCCATAGTTAAATTGTCAGTCTGTTTCACTTTTATCGACGTTAGCCGCTAATTAATTGCGGTAGATTCAGTTAAATTTGAATGGCTTAATATTTTCTTTGTGAAAATTTAGAAGGCGTTTGGGCGTGATGTGTTTGGGCCCGATGGAACTCTTTCAGTAGCAAGTAACTCTAAAATGGTCTAGCTGCAGCAACCCATTTATAGGAGTAGCCCACCTGTGGAGCGTTTTTGTTAGTGATTCTGTAATGTCTGAATAATTTCTGCACTATAAAATGCCATCCTCCTAAAATTTAACTCTTTTATTTAACGACAAGCTTGCACGCCTTCGAACCTACTAGTGAACCCTGAGAAGAGAGATCTCACTCTACCGCACGTGATGCCGTGGTGAGATGTATAGAGACTGTATAACTTTTGAGGTATGGTGGGGGCGAGTACCACCACAGTAATGTACATACAGAATATAGTTTCAGCATGTATACTACTATACTAACGATTGTAACCACATGTTATTAATTGTGTCACAGGTAATTATCAATAAACCCAAAGTAGAAAATAGAAATTGAAGTTGAAAGCACAAAGACCACAAATGGCTACAGAAAAACTGAACCTGTTCACATTTAAAGCAGCGGGATTTTATAATGCGAACACACTTGCTTGGGATGGGTAGGGAGTTAAAGCCAGAAGAACGTGTCACGAGACTTCACAGTAGACTAAATATTAACGGGTGTGGGAAAGAGAGACGGGGCAGCTGTGGTAGTGTAGCTACAGCAGACAACTAACAAAATGTGCTTCACACATTCACCAAACTGGCCGCAAGTCTGCTTCACATGACACCACCATATATGTTTATTCTGATAAAATCACACCTTTTCATGGAAAACTTTTGTGATTTTTTTGTTGGTTGTTTGAAACCTCGTTGTAACAAAGTTCGCACTGTTACCATGCTAGCTATCACTGGATTCAACTGTACATTAATTATTTAATTTTTTGACAGGAAGGTAGAATATGTGTACTGTCATAGTTGTAGCCTGGTGTCATAGCTGTAAGGCTCTGCTGTGTAATTGAATACCCAAGAGCTTTGCCAGATGCTTCAGCAATTCCACGGTTGTGATATCTGCATTTCCAATAAGGTCACTGAAATGCACAACTACACATGCTGCCGACTTACTACCTATTCAAGATAGTTCAATGACTGCAGCAATCTTTCAAATTATGGTATGTACTCATTTTTACAAAAGTGCAAATGGCAACAATTCATATAAACCATGTTTTTTTTTAAATTACATATAAACTGCATTTAGAAACTTAACGGTACTCTGCTTTATAAAACTGTCGTAGTTAATACAGTCTCAATAAAGCCAGTATGCACAGCAAGGATGCACTGTAATATTGAAATAAAACACAGTACATATGTACACATCTATATTACACACATAAGTATGTACAAGAGGAGATAAACATGATACAAAACTGTCACACAATGCAAAATTCACTAAAACATTTTTGCATTAATCATAATTATATTATGGTAGTGAAATATATATAAAGTACAGTGGACAGTCAATATACTGTACCATCATTTTGATACAATACTGCAATAAGGAAATTTCAGGTCTATCGACAACAAAATTTGAGAACTCCCATCATGATGCAGATAAGAACACTAAGTTTAGAACATCATTCATTACTGAATGGCATAATTTTGAAAACTTTTAAAGACATTTAAACTAACACATTAATAATTCCTACAAACTACTCACTACATATAAAGTCCATACTCTTGCTAAACACACTGGTACTTATTAAAGTCATACTACTTGATAGAGCAAACAGAATATTTGGTTGCAACAATTTTGTATATTAAATGACATCTCACCAACTTTGCTTCACTTTCCCAAAACTTTGTACAGTTGACAATACTGCAACTAATATATCCTTTGCAGACTTGTATTATGAGACTGCACTAGTGACCAACTTTTCAGCATTCAAGTTTAAAAGTAACAAAAATACTTTTTTCGTAAAGCTTAGTCTGAAGAATGTATGCAGACATTTGTTGCCAGCCATTTCTATTGTTATTATTAAGAATCATATATTCACAGACTGCTTTTACGGGTTAAAAAAAAAAATCAACTAGTGCATAATTTCTAAGCATTCAGATTCAAAGTTTACAAAAATAAGTTTTCATATTTAATTTACAACTGACAGCAAATACCTGTGTGATTGTCAAGCGTACAGACTTCCCGTGTAAGCTATCTGTGTTTTTACTTCTAATGTGTTCATTTTAACTACCGTCTATAACATCACACATGTCCAACATTCGTAAGAAAACAATTAGGACAGTCGGCATGCTGCATTACAGGAATTTTCTTTTAAAAAACAGTTTTAAAAATTGTAAATTACAGTTTAAGATTTCATAATTTTAAAAATTGTAAATTACAAGTTTCCAGTTTATTGAACAAAGTAGTACCCAAATTATCTATCATATTATTCAAATGTGTAAAAATGAGGTTTTCCATTAGTTCATTTAACATTAAAATATTTTTAGAAGGTTTTATTTAACACTGGGCACAGTAAAAATAAAACACTTGACTACAGACTATAAACTTAAAAAATAAATGTCCAAATCATTTTCAAATTTAACTTGTCTCGGAAATACCATCACAATGTTCAATGTACAAAAACATTTAGCCCAGTAGGCTATGTATCAAATGAGGAACATATCTTCTTGCACCCTCAAGTCAAACAATGATAAAATACATGTGCAAGTAACAGAGCTGCTAGTAACCAGTCATTCCAAGAGTGGAAACAAAACAAAGATATTAAAAATTTAACACAAACATACGCTAAAGTACTGCAATAGTTGACAAACTGTAACTATTCCACTTCAGACAACTCCTAACCAGTAGTACACTTGGGTAATTTGTCAACACTTTGTGAACCACTCTGATCCAATTCTATAACTGTATCCTAACTACTGACATGTGCAGAACTCAATTTCTAATAAAAGTCGTTTAAGTAGGCATTTTGTCACTAAAACTTTCTACAGTTAGATTACTCACAAACACCACATGGAAGTGATGCAAACCAATTAGACAAGTTTCACAACAGATGAAGGTATGCTCATCACCTTTGTGCCTTTTAAGGATGAACAGGTGGGAAGAAGTTCAGTTTTTAAATGCTGAGAGGCATATGGAAGCAAAAACAAATGGAAATCATTATCCAAAATTTTAAGTGTATTATTGTCAATCACCCAACCGACATAAAACATTTTTAATACAACAGAGGCCTACAATAATGTTGGTGTCAGGAAGTATAATTCCAACCACATTATTGCGGTTCTCCTGTACTCTGGACATTACCAGAACCCGATTTATATTATGACTACGTGAAATACAACGACCTGTGGAATAACTGACCCTGTAGCATAATGGGCTACTAATTTAGTAAAATTTCAGTTTGATAGTGTCCATAATCACAGAAAAGAATTTCAGTAATTTAACTCTGTTTAAAACTTTCAATAATAGTACAGCTGACATTGAAGTTTTATTATATTTATCTAGTAAAGTGATCGTTGTTTGTCCTGAACTACTAAAACAACAATATGAAAAAATGATTGAATTTTAAACATCACTTCAAATGAAATCTGTAAAGTGAGACAAATAAGTAATAGATCTCAACTACTATAACAAAAATCCAAACAAACTGTTTACCTCTGCTATTGTACTGCCTATTTTCATAGTAATATTAAATCTACTAATACACATACACAAGGAGTGTGGATATTAAGATTATAATTTATTTATTGTTATATATAACCTTCCACAATCTAACAAAATAGAGAAGGTGCTTAGAAAAAGTATTTAATATTGACATAATTTTTCCTAATTATTTTGACACCAAATGCAGCCACGCAAAGTAATGCTTCCGTAAGCATTTTAGTTTTAAAATTATTGAGCTGTAAAAATTAAATTCTTTCAAACACCGCTATAAACATTAAAACATGTTCGTATTGGCTAATGTGTACAATGTAGCCGTACTTGTGGTTAGCCGCCGCCCAACAGGCTTTATTGTGAGTATTGGAATTTTACACAGACTTTGCAAACATAAAATATGGTGAACCCTGTTATGTAAAAGCTAGCTTGGGAAATTCATCTGTTGTTAAGGCATTCATTGTTGCAGATTTATTAGTTAATAACGAAGATTTCACTGGTGTTGATTTTAGAGTAAAAATATCAAGGTATCTCTCACACATTATGATGTTTGTATGTCAATTTTATTCGAATTCCGGAGTGATGATAACTTACTACAAATTAATTTTAATGATTCAAATCCGGTCTAGAATCATAACATAAGTTTATGTTACAAAGGCAGCAATCAAAAAGTGAACCTACCAATGTAATAATTTGAATGTGTTTAACCAAATCTGGCTTTTACTGACTGGTGATCAAGCACCTTGGTAGTGCAAGTTGGGAAAATAAAACAGCAGATAAATTTTTTTTATTACAAATATTTTTTTCTCCTAATAATTATGTTTCTCGTGAACAGCCGTTAAAGTAGCAACCTGCCATGCAGCCATCTCTTGGCGATTTTTGCAAGACCAGCCTACCCCTCGAATTATTGGCCAATCACGGGTACCTTGAACTTGCCTATTGGCTAATGATGTCGCTACAGCCAGTGGAACAGCAAACACACTACAGCTGACGAGATTTCAGCACAAACTGCAAGCTGTTGACTGCAACTTTTAACTTAAAAGAACTTACTGTATTTACTTTATACTAACTATGTCATATTGTACACAATACATAGAAATAATGATTACATGCATAAACTGTATTTTTGTTGTAAATAGCAGACTATTAAGGTGATTATTGTAGCATAAACTAAGCAGTCCACCTTGATTTGTCAGACTGTGCTATAATAAAGATTTTATTCAGAGTAAATTATAATCTATTGCTGCACAAGGAACTACTAAACACATTACTATTCTAAAATCCAGCTGTACATGTTTTTACAGCAAAAATTACTTTATTTAAACACAATTTCACAACCTGAACATCTGTTACTGTAGCTTGTATGTTACATACAATAAAATGAACAGTATGGTGACGTCACAGGGACACCAAAATGGCGGTTCATGTTTTTACTGCGCAAAAAAAACTGTCTTCTTTATTTACGTGTCTCGAGTTGTACAGATGCAATGAAAGTATGGTACATTGTTCATTAAACATATTTTTAAACAAAAATATTATTAAAATTAGGAATTTTCCCTGTTATATTCAACAAAACGGAAGGTGGTGATTTAGTAAATATGAGCCAGCTTACAGCACTAAAGTATTAACCACTCTACAGTTGATATAAATCAACTATTTTGTAATGAACATAAAACATCAGTATTGCAGCAAATACTGATGATGATACAATGTACCTACAACAGTGAATATAGTGAGGGCTTAAAAAAGCACCGTTACCTGTTAAGTTTGTTTGCCTATGTGTTTATATTTTACTACTTTGGTCAAGTACATACATGGGCAGACTTAACTACACAACTGTAAAGCAGTCATAGCAGTCAAACTAGGTATGTTCCTACCAACCGCACAATTTAACTTACACATGCAAACATCAAGCAACATGTCCAGAGGAGTAGACATTTCCTGTTGTTAGCAGTTGCCTGTGCGCATGTAAGATGAAAAATATGATAATTTTATCACACACACAGAAGTATCAGAATTGATTGTATGTCTATATAATTTTCAAATTATATATATACATATATTTTGTGTGTGTCATACACATACACACACGCCCATACCGGCAACGTGCAGAAACAATTACATAATAAGCACACCGTGTAGATCCTGAGGTAAATTGGAGACAAAAAATGTAAGTAGCAAAATGTTGTACAATGACATTTTATGTGTATAATGTGGCAACACTGCACTACAGTAAGTCCCTTCTTGTGCTCCACAGATATCTTGGTTATCATACTACTATTGTTCTGACCTGCATGTTATCGGTGCTGGTTAAAAACGCAAGCAGTCCAAACATGAACCCTTATAGGCTTGCAAAATTCGCGTTATCATTCGGTAGCAGACTAAACTTCACTTTCCTACACATAACAGGGCATAATCTGCGATTCAATTGGTCATGAACTTTAATGTGTTGTCATTTACGTGGGTTACGACTTTACAGAAATATGCCACTCTACCGTGTTAAGCATTCTCCGAGGCAAGACACAATATTGGCCAACAGAAGACGTCGAATGAATGAAGTCTAATCAGCTGTCAGAAAATAACGTGAATTTTGCATGTCTCTAATGATACTACATTTACTTGAGATAACATAAATAAAATACCCTGGACATGAAGTGCAAGAGGAGACTTTCTCTGTGCAGTAATACCACATCTTCGTTTACATAAAATGTTTGTCAGTATTTTGCCACAAACATTTTCGTCTCCAATTTAGCCCAAGATTCGTGTCGTGTGCTTATAATGCATTTGTTTTTGGACATCCTGCATGTAAAGAAAATTTATATGAGCTATTACTGCCAGACAGACACTATGTTCAGAATTACTTATTACTAAACTCTCTGTATTGTCTACATCTACTAGACAATGTTACTGTTCCTCGAGTGAAGTTGAAAATGAATTTTATGATTTGTGTCTGGGGTTTTATTACTGGCAACATCAAATGTGTGATGTGGAAAAAATTGCACACATTTATGTCATCGGTCAAGGTGACGAAATGAACTGTGCACTGTACTCACTATTTTAGATTCGACAAGCACATGTAACATTGCATTTTCTTAATTTAAGGAGTTTTGAACAAATATTTATAGTTTCTGGAATGATTCCTTACTATGTATTGTATTCACGATCATATGATACCAAAGATATAGGTACATAGGCCTACATCCCATGTAAGAAAGCTATCGAGTTTTCAAGATATTTGCAGTTGCTTGTCACTGTCACAATATTGCCTCTACATTTAGATGAGTTTAACTGTTAATATAGATGTTTGGCATGCAAAATTGTTGACATTTTATCAACAAATCATGTACAAGTTATTCGAGAGGAAACAGGGAGTGCAGTTGATGTGCGGAAACCTACTTATCACGTTAATTTTCACATATTTATAATAACCTACAGTTTATGATAGCTGATATTGATCACTTGTGTGTTAAAAGAGTATATATTGAGGTAACATTTTTCGTAGCAGTGTAACCATGCACAAAGATGTTACATATCATGTAAACAAAAGCAAGTGGCAATGTTTAAGTTTACATGCTACAGAATGACACAAATTGATTGAAAATAAAAACTAAGCTGGGCCTTGTTTTGAGTGATCACTTTATTCACCGAACCCCTTACCTTTTATCACCAATAAAAGGATATTAAAATAAGCTTTAACAGCTGCCTTGTAAAGGCCTGGAATTAAAAAAAAAAATCATATAATATTTGCCTGCGTATAACATGGCCCTTCCCCTTGCTAATATTCTTCTTTCCTCTTCGACTCACTCTCACTCCTCTCACAATTAATACCCATTATCAACATAGCCAGTCAATAAATAATTTTGCAACTGGAACACCAATCCACAAACACAATTTTTTACTGATTTCGACACAGCACGTACTTGAAAAGTGAATTTCAGAAAACTTTTCACCAATTATAACCAGTATATGCAATGGTAGTGTTACCTACCTTCCATGCTGTGAAACTTCTTTTCTCTACTCCCGCCAAACAGAAAAATATATTTGAAAATTTTAATGAATTAATTGTTAATGAGTATTGCATATTCCATGAGCTTCTAATTTACTTCTACGTATTTCAATATAAACTCACTACGCAAACTACGTATCAATTTAAGGTCTCATAGATCTTAAGAAGATTGCAGTTCTCGATTAATGTCAACTAACAATAATTAATTAGTTATTTCCAACAAAATAAAAGTATATGTTGAAATTATAATAGATGAAATAAAACTGATTTTTACGGAACAAAATAGTAATTTTATTGGCATTTTGCATCAAAATTATGTTATATTCAACAAAACGGGTAGTATCTTACAAGTCCAAAGTATTAAAAAAATGTCTTAGTTGTAACTGCAGTACAAATTAAATAACTTTCAGAATTCTACCAGATACCAAACAATTTTAAGAAAAACCCATAACAGAAAACTTAAGTAAATAAATGTAAAGAGCTAAACTAGACTGGAGCATCGCAGATACGCTAGTTTACAATAGCAAAAAGGTAATATTTGTTTATAATTTGGAGAAAATAATGAGACACGAAGCTCAATATTAAAATTTAAACTATGCAAAAATTATAACAAAACACATGAACTGTCAGTTTGATTAATCAAGTTCAAAAATGCATAAGACCTGGTGAAAGCCCTGCCCAGAAGGGAGAAAGAGGAGAATTAATAGCATATTTATTATTTGCCCATGTACCAACCACATATTTATTCTCAAAAACCAAATTTAAACGTTAAGTTGTAAGTCATACACAGAAATATATATTTTGGATAAACATGAAATGTAAGAAAGAAACCCAGTACTATCATATTGTAGCTCTTTACCATCTTTACCCATAAATATGCAACACACCGTTACCATCAGCACCACCTTCTGCCGGGTATTGTGTGCTAGCCCGCTGGGATGTGCCACATGTCAGAATGCTCGACTGTAGCAACCAATGCCAAGGTGTGCCAAATTGCACCAGATCTATTTTTCTTCAGCTCTCCCTCATCCAGCACAATGAGTAAGTGTTTAAGAGTGCGTAGTAGATAAACAAACGCTGAGAACATCAATTGAATTCTATGCTTTTTTTGAAGCCAATATTGATCAAATACTAAAGGACAATCCTAGATAATAGTATTTGCCAACTTTATGAGCAAATATTCGTCCAGAATTACCAATTCGTTACGCGTGATATCTTGCGCCGCAGTTAAATGCACGAGTTTCCGGCGTCGGAGATTATTCCTCAGAAGTTCGTAACGCTGGAAAAAAATTTTGTTTAGAACGTTGGGTAAAACTATTGTCTAGGATTGCTATTGTTTAACTTTCGCAAATTGACTTCAAGAAACCTACAGTTATAGATTAATGCTCTCAGCATTGAATTATGAACCCACGCCCTCTTAAGCTTTCACAATGTGTGTGACGGCCTGGAGAACAAAGATTGACAGGGTTTAATAGCTCTGCCAGAATAAGCCTCAGTACAGCTTTTTAAGTACCGACAGAACGCAGAATAAACTGTCATGCGCCAGGCCATCGCCAACAAGGAATATACAAGAAGAGAGTTACAACTCAACGTTAAATGACGATAACATTATTTTCGCTGAAAATATCCAAAGTTAGATGTAAAAAAATTGAACATCACAACTTTAATCATATAACGTTTGTTAATATATTGACCCAGTTCAAAAGACAAACTACAGAATTGCAATTTTGAGTTTGGCTCACCAACAAATAGACAGAAGTGCACTCTACCCAGTTGAAAAGAAAAACAACATGCAAATTCACTTGTTTTAATAATATGACACTTTATTCTGATTGCTAGTAAAGAGCTAGAAATTGTATTTATTTTATTTTAAAAAGTGATTATTTCAGCAAAGGCAGACAACAAACATTTTAAACACTTTAAATAGTTGCCTCTGTACTTTTACTTCAAATTAACACCACCCAAATACGGTAACGTATTTTTAGGAGAAACTGACATTTTTCTATGGTAGTATATGCATTTTACTCAAAACTGGACATTTTCAGTTGTTTTCCTTTTGAACTGGGCCATTGACACGAAAATTTCTACAAAAGTTACAATTAACTGTTTGATACCAACCAAAAAAGAGTTTTGGACATATGCCAATGCAGCAAATGGTGTGTCATGGAAAATGAGAGAATACATACAGAACACACGTAATTCCACAGGGAGTTCAGTCAGTGAGTTACAATAAACTAAACAAGAAAATAAATCAACTAAAAAGAACACCCAGGAGCCAAAAAACAAACCATAATAAATAACTCAGATTATTCTACAAAAAGAACTCAGTGGAATAATCTAAGTTATGTATTGTTCATGGTTTGTTTTTTTGGTGCCTAGGTGCTAGTTTCAGTTGATTTATTCTTGTTCAATAGATTATAACTCACTGACAGAACTCCTTGTAGAATTGCACGTGTTTACTTGTCTGATTGTCTGTGTGTATTCTCTGGTTTTCTGTGACACACCATTTGCTGCAATAGCATACGTCCAAAACTCTTCTTTGGTTTGCATCCTCCCCCTCCCCCCTCTCGCCCAAGAATTATTTAAAAATAATAACTATTTGATAATTAGTACACGCATTTATTGCAGAAGATACAAAATTTCTGTGTGTTATTATTTCATGAAATATTTACTTTATGCATAAATTGTGCTTCTGGATGACATCATTTTTGGCAATCTTCAGTAAGAATTTGTTTTATCTCTTTGAACTAAAGAGTGCCTGATCACCATTATAACTTGAAATATGTTGTAAGTGGTGGTGAGCAATATTTATTTTTCTGGGATGTCAATTTGATTCTTAAGACATTGTCTACATTAGAAATTTAATTCATATTCAAATTCATTTAGTTCACATTACTAAACAAAAGACAATTATAATCACTTGAAAATTGGTATATAGTGAGGGGGGAGAGGGAAACTTCTAGTGCGGGTGTGTTACATGAGGGCAAGTGGTACATGGGTAATTAAAGGTAAATAAAAAAAAATGCCTTCAGCTAGCTAATGGGAATTAAGATGTAAGGAAGGGTATGGCATGGACTCATTTCACAACAAAATAATGGCTGACAGCACTTGCCAACCATACCATCACAGCACATGCCAGTATACAATTTCAACTGGATATACAGTACTTACCTGACTAATGCACCTATTTTACACAAAACAAGACACATAATGTGACAGTAAAATATTTATTCCCACATTGCATAGAAGAATAGTCTACGATCTTTTCTAATGAGATCAAATTTTGTTGTTGTTAGAGTATGGTTTACAAATTTAACATATTTTGATACATTACACAGCACCATTTATTCAAGGGAAGTATTAACACAGAAGAAAATATACAGTACATAATTTCCCACTTCAAGTGCACGTAAAACCGTGTTTTATGCTAAATATGATTAGCACATTAAAGAAGAAAAATTTCCTACTGTATCAGGTTCCAAAATATAAATAATGTTTTCTGATACAGAAAACAATGGTTACTTTAAAAAGTAAAATATTATCATCACATTACATTACTAAGAGCAAAATGTGCCACAGAGCCAATATAACTATGCAAGTTGTGCCATTTCATGATGTGCTGCCTGAGTCGATACCAAGTACTGTTACGTTCAGAGTTGATACAACTACTGCAGTTTGGCGGCAGCACGACAAAAGCTCGATGGGCAAACCATCTAAGCCATTTTTGTAACTAGTCGTTTACCCTGCCAAACCACTAAATATTCTGCTAAATATTTATTCTACACATTAATATGAAAATATTAAAACTGCAGTTTGCACTGCATGCTGTCAGGGGCCCACAAATATTGACACATCCACACATGGAGCATGGTCGAACAAGTCTCACGTAGAAGAGAGAAACATAATTACAACAAACTGTACACGTATGTCCCTGTTTACAACAAATAAAACTTGTCTTGGGTGAAGCAACACTCTATGCTAGTTTGTTACAAAACAATACGCATCCTGGTTATCATTAGCGTAAACTGTCTGGTCACCCCACTGCACCACACGATGCTCCAGTAAAATCAACGTTCTTACATGCCTGGAGCTGTGGAAGTAACGAAGATGTCCGCCTATGCAACAGGGTCAGTAACCAGCAGAACACGATGATGACCACAGGTACAGCACACCAACCTGCTAAAAGTTAACATCGACTCTCATATGAACAAAGAATGCACAGAAGACTGTTGTCACAATACAATAGCATTTATCAGGAAGTACATAAAGAAGTAAATAAAATGATGCCATACAACTATTTGTAACAATTTAACAGCATAACCATAAAGCCATTAACCAAAAATTTCACTCATGTAAAATTTAAAACTAATTAAAGATGCCAACCAACTACTTGGAAGCCCTGATGTAAGCAAGGACCGGAATTTACATGTTAAAGTACATTAAGCTGGACTAGGGCACCTTTCACTATATAACTTTCAAGCATTTACATTTTTCTGCAATTATGATAAGGAAAACATTACTACAGGAATAAAATTGCCCGAAAAACTTAGGTTTTTTTTTAGGAAGAAAATACTTATTTGTTCACAGTAGCAGTGTAAGCTGCATTAATATGAACAAAAAGTTGGTGGCGGCATACATGTAGGTCTGACAGGTAAATTAGTACAATTTCACTAAAATCAATTAATGCCATGTAAATAAATATCCTAGTTTATGTCATGCTCTTGGGAAGAAGCAATTAAGATAAACTGCAAATAAAAAACAAAATATTTCCTCAATATAGAATTTGGACCTGACATCACTGACATGCTTGCATTTCAGTTCAAAGACAATACTTTTTCTACAACGTATAAAAATACAAAATAATAATACTATCACGAATCATTTTTTTAGTGCTCTATTTTGTATTCATTTCCTTTTTTTGTTAGGACCCGTGTGTTAACTTCAGCTTTTTTTTTTAAGTAATAGGGACTTTGTAAACAGTCCTCAAATTGGTCCACTCTTGTTTGTCAAGTCACGTAGGCACGATTGCCAGGAGTACCAACCTCTCTATCTTCTTTCCCTGTATTTTCCCACACCTCTGCCAAGCAATTGTTATGCTTGCCTCTAGGAGTACAGTTGGCACACCTGTGTACATGAGTGCTGATCCTTCATCCCCGTTTTAGTTTGCAGCTTTGTTTTATTAGTCTGTTGTTCCCTGGTTAAGTCTGTCGACCGCGTCGGATGGCGTGACGTTCGGGAGAATTGTTTGTCGTCCGCGGTACAGTATTTTTGGAGCATGAGTGTTTATTTGTGAGGGAGTACAACTTCAGCGGTGATGCCGAGCAGATTGTGAAATATCCCACCTTCGGCTGCAGGAGGACGGCCGCGGGCGCGGCTGCCAAAATGTGTCACAACCACTTTAAGTATTTGTTTACCTTTACCTTTGTAGAATAGTGTATAAGAAACTTGTAGTGTACGGAAGAAGTCAGTTTGCTAGTTTTGCTCAGTTGGTTCAGATGGTCCTGTTGAGTCATGGCGACTAGTACGTCGGCTTTGTTTAGGTATGTAACCCTAGATGGCAGTAATAGTCACGTACTATTGTAAAGGTTAGCTTTTATCTTCTAAATTATGTAGGCTATTACTTTGAAAATTTTTCTCTCTCTCTTCTCATCCCTCTATTTATATTAGAAGTCAAAACGGCCAATTGATTATTTGAAGTAACTTACCCGTTGTGGTGGCTGACTACACTTTAGCTAACCTGTTCTCCTTTACTTTTTATTCAATTATTGTTTCTGTAAAGGTTTTTCATAACAGTAAGTGTTCCTTCGAAAATTTAAAGTCTGTAAATGAAATAGGTTGACTTGCTGATAACAGTTCAGGTAAAGAAAGATTGTAATTTGTCGTAAATAAACCTTTGTGTTGTGTCTGGAACATATCTTTTATTTCCAATAACACTTCTCTTTAACTTTTTATTTTCTTCTAGTAGGCTCCTAACATCATTACCTTCCTACCATTACCCCCCCCCATTACCCATCACGGTATATCTACCTCTCGCCCCTGTGTTTTGACAAACATAGTGAGTGCTCACTGTTTTAGGTAGTTCATTCTTTTCTTGATTTGTTGGTTGGTGGATAGTAGCAGTCTGTCTGGGCTATCCCGCCTAGCCCAGGCTACGCCCTCTTAACAATACGTAGACTAAGTGGAAGATACATAATAAACTACTATAATCAAATGCCAAGCATATGGCACCCACCTACTTGCCTTGTGTTCGAGTGAGTGAGTGTGTGTGAGAAAGCGTGCACACGTGCATGCATGTGTGTGTGGCACTTAAAATTTTTTGAACCTGTGGATAAAATTTCATCAAAGTTCATACACTTATAATACTTAAAAACCTGACTTGAATTTTATATATTTCAATTATGCACTGTTCATTTTAACATTTTTATATAAATCTAGAAATCTGAGGAACCCTACTTTAGAATTTCATCAAATTTGGTACATACATACTACATACAAAACTGACTTGACTTGTGTGTATTTTGTTCATCCTGTGTTCATATTTTCAAAATGGTGGTCATTTCTGTGTTTTTTAGCATAGTATTACATATCTTAGGAAATTTTTTTTTCTTCAGAATTTCACCAAACTTGATACACATATACTACATACAAAGATAACCTAAATAGTGTGTATTTTGTTCATCCTGTGTTTATATTTTCAAAATGGTGGCCATTTTTATATGTTTAGCATAGTATTGCATATTTTAGGAAATATTTTTCGGAATTTCATTAAACTTGGTACACATTTACTACATAAAAAGTTGACCTGACATTTGTGTATTTAGTTCATCCTGTGTTTACATCTTCAAAATGGTGGGAGTTTTATATTTTTAACATAATTAGTTTTAACTGAGAAATATTTTTCTGCATTTAACCAACTTTAGTACACATATACAAATTAGTAAGCTGACTTAACTTCTGTATATTTTATTCATCATGTTAATCTGCCATTTTTTTGTATGTCATAGCCGAGAAATTTTTTTCTGATTTTTAATAATCTTGGTTTACACATAGCTTGGAATTTGACTTGACTTTTGATAGAGTTATTGTTCACTTTATATCAATATACGTATTCAAAACGGTGGTCACTTTTTATATTTGGAATAGGTTGAGATATATCTGAAGAAATTTTTTATTTTAATTTATTAAACTTAGTACACTTCTACTACTCACCATACTGGTTTGACTTTAGTGTATTTGGTTAATCATGTGATCAAATTTTTAGAATGGTGGCCATTTTTATATTTCTCCAAGGTTCTTAAATCTTGGCATGCATATTCTACTAGGTTAATTGACTGGAATTTCGTGTATTTTGTTCATCCTTTGATAATATTTTGAAACTGCAGACATTTTTCATCTTTACAACAGAAAGAGCTCTCAGAAAACTTGTTCCCCAATTTTATCAAACTAAGTATGCGTATATTACTTAGTAAGCTGACTTGTCTTTTGTATATTTCATTTATTTAATGTCTAAATTAATATTACTTAATATTCCTAGATGTATGTGAACAATTTAAACTTTCAGGGTTAATTTGCACCCACTTTGAGAAAAACAGGCTTATCATATTGTAACGGGGCTCCTTGTACGTCGCCGTTGTGGTGGTACCTTGCATGTGATACGTGGTAACCAATTACTTTGCCACGTAAGTCCAATTGATAACTATTACACATGCTCCGGCTGTAAGCAGTAGGCTCTAATCTCATGGGTTGCGGCGGGTTCGAGAGGTGGGTGGAGAGTTACTTCATATAATGAGTCATAATCTCTCTGCTAGATGGCGTCATCATTTATTACTGTACTTGCGGCATGCAGTTACACTTAGTTCTGACGTCATATAGATCAATACAAGTTATACACCAACTAAACCAATAAATCGTGGAGGAAAGGATACGCACGGGCTAACAAAAGAAAAAAAACTAGGAAAAGGCAAAAGCCATTCTCAGCCGCTACTGGGTCGCCCGACATCGCTCATCACTCGTTACCCACAGATTTTACATATTAAAATGCATAAGCTAGAAGGAAGCTTTCACGGTCTGTTCATGCACCGCTCGTTTGCTGCTTGCTCCCCCTCTTTGTCCACTACGGTATGTCCTTTTATTCGTGGTTACCAAAACACGTGTTACTCCGGTGAAGGAAACCTCTACTCGCCGCCGATCGAAGAAAACAGAAGAAGGCCCGCGAGAGACGCTCGTGCGACCACGCTGCCAGCCAACAAAAAAAACTCCCCCCACTCCACCAAAATGGCGGGCGCGCGCCCTGCACCGCGACCTCCGTTTTGTTATCCGAACTCGTCTGGATTCAAAGTTATATTAAACTTAATATACGAAAAACGGGGAAAATTACGCTGATGAACTTGATGTATTATACTTGACATTCTATTTATCAAACACATTTATTTTTTTGCTAAACAACTTTGGTGACGTCAATAGGACCTTCTGACGTCAGCAGGAAAACCCTGGCGCGCTTCTAAGTATTGGTCTGCTCATGTGACCCTGGGCAGGAATGCCTTGCTTAAGACTGATCCTGCAGCACGACTGACGCGGGAATTCTGCCAGGCAGCGCGGGCGTCTCCAAAACCACACTAGCAATAAATAGCGCCAATATGTCTACACGCACACGCTGGGAGGCAGACGGAGGATGACGGTTGGGGCACACAGTGTTGCCAGTAGAGAGTGGTGGCACAGGGCCGAGGCAGTATTATCAGTGGTAACTTGAGACGACAACACTTGGGTTGTTGTATCAGTTAAACTCTTCTGAGCGCTCTTCTTCAGATGAAATTTTTCAAGTCCGTCGCTGTACAGCAGACACATGCGTGCGGTGAAAACAAATACATAGGGCCACGATTTTGTCGCGAAAAGATTTTTGCCCCACTTTGTTTCAGTGTCTCTCGTGCACATCGGAAGTTCTGCTTCATGATTACTGGCAGCGTGTCTTTGTTCATACACATTGCGCATTTGACTGCACCAATCAGAATAAGATTATTGTGATTCCGTACGTCTGTAATTTGCCAAGGCGAGTGAGAGTAAAATCATCAAATCACAGACGATGTAGCGGAGCTGCATGTGTGCACTTGAAGAATTGAAGCCAAATGTTGCAAAAATCTTTTCGCCATAAAATCATGGCTCTACCAGTACATATATGTAACAACTGAAAATAAACGTTTACCGACAAACGTAATAAATTGTAGGTTTCAGTAGGCTATCAGATTACTTCCTTGAAATTTGTAATTTTTTTTCTTTTTTTCAAGCACGAAGCACCGATCTCTGCTAAATATCTGCCTGCAGAATCAGATGATATATCAAACCAAGAAAATTTTTCAAAAGTAACTATTTAACATATTACAGGAAGGGTAACGATAAATGAAAACAAATTTTTGTATTGTCAACTACAACATATGTATATTTCGAATTGGAACAAGAATTTAAGTTATGAGTTAATGTAAATTATCTTGTACATACGCATACACATACTGCTGACAGATGACACGAATACACACATTTATTTTAACCTACGAACTTTACAATTAGTTTCAACTAAATATTTGATTTTACAGTTTTGTGATAAAAGTGATACACTACCAGAAGTGGCCTTGAAAATTATTCTAATGCTATTATGTTATTTATAGTTAGTATTATGAGAGTGAGTGTGGCGGTGAAGACGTCGTTACAGAAGATGATATTGCGGTTAATGAGAAAATATTATGTATGTGTGTAGTAAGCAACAAACAAATATGTAGTCTACTCACTGTTGCTAAAGTTGATGATGGGGTAAATGAGAAAACTATTTAATTAACTAACTCTTGTGTAATTGCTAGAGACCAGAAAAATTCGCGGATTCACTGACCTCTATGCTAGCCTCGAAGAATATCTGTGTACTCAAGAAGACAGCAGCTGTACATTGACTGTTCACTTACACAGTGA
>PNEQ01081164.1:0-35509 GCA_003012365.1 Medauroidea extradentata
TGTGAGGCGGCAGGCGGCTACCTGCGGAGCAGTGTTGGCGATACAAGAGGACTGCTGCGGCGGGCTGACAGGCGAAGAGGAGGTGCGCGACGGGAGTCGAACAGAAGACCTCAAGAGTGAAGACAGTGGTGCACTCGGGGTGCTGCGCAGCACATGGTGAGCCATCACCACTTCGGACTGATAAGGTTGTACATTGTAACTCATGGGAATTGCCCACATATAAAGTTTATGTCTCAAACTTGTAACAATACGAAAGAACATCTCAAACTATTAACGTAACCGTTCTCTGTTCGTGCAAATAGTAAACAATATCGTTAGCAAGCAACTATTACACGCTAGCTTTGTTCACACATATAAATGTTTTTGTGCAAACAAGTCCAATTACGCGTAATTTTTTAATCTAACCTTAGGATACAAAATAAACCATAGTTTACTAGAGAGCTAGTATGTACAACTTTAACCACCTCCTTTAAAAGGGCTTAATCAAGAGCACTGAAAAACATGGGGTTTATATACTCTGTACCCCCTCTTCTATCCCGGCCAAAAGGAAAGAAGCGTCGCATTTTATTTTGTCTCAAGGAGACAATTGTGTTCGTCTGTTTTTTCACTGTACTGTCCACAGTTACTATGTTCTTTGTTTTCATTCGCTTTCCTCAAGGTGTATGTGTTTCTGCTGATGTCTACATTAAGATTTTAACCGTTCATTTTGATTCGCCTGTTTGTTGTTGTAATAATTTTTGTCTGTTGTTTTGTACTATCTTTTGTGGGAATATTTTTCTTTGGTTTGTTTTTTGGTGCTTAGGGTGACTGTGTTATTTTCTTGTAAATCACTTATTCAATTCCTTGTGGAATTGTACAGGCCTATGTTTACCTCAGTTTCCCAGTTGCAAACAAATCCTTTTGCTTGTTTACGTGTCGGTTTTATTGTGTATTCTCTCATTTGCTGCGATGGCGTGTGTCTAAAATAATTATACAGAGGGTAACTTGCCCCTTTTGCAAGAATCGTTCAAAAGTAACAAAAACCATGTTAAATAAAACAGCCAAACAGACTAATTATATTGTTCTCATTTTACAAAAAATAATATGCCCAGATTCAAAGCCCTGTTGGGTTATACTAGGAAACTAGAATCAAGAATGACACGCGCTCCGCAACTTCTGGCGCCAACAAAGCCCACAGTCTTTCGTCGTCTCTCCGGAGAGCGCGGAATCTCACACAGGTTCGCGCCGGAGACGCGCGCGGCGATTCGCGCCCGACATTCGCTTCGCTGAGCGTCACGAGGGGCGATAAGTCTGGGGGGGGGGGGCCACAGAGCGAGCACACACGCACACACACACGCAGACACTGGGCAAACATGCGCGCTGCGACGCAAATTGAAACCGACAGCGATCCCGCGAACGTGCTGGTAGGTTATGGGACTGTGCGGAAGGGGGGGAGGAGGGTAACATGCGCGCGATCCATTATGCCTCGCGATGCATGGCCGCTCTCTGGCGCCAGACCCGCTCGTGGTGACATACGAGGTCTGTATGAAATGGTGGGAGGGGGGTGGGAGATATGAATAAACATCTTGTTGATTGATACGCATCGTTATTCGTGACGTCGGTCGTCGATACGCGGGACGACGGCCGTGACAAGCTGCAGCTGTATACAGGATGAGTCAGGACTCAGGGTGGCCACTCATTGCGACAAAGAAAATTCCCTGACTTTTTTCCTGATTTCTCCGACAGAAAATCAGAAATTTCACTGCACACATTGCAACGAAGAAAATTCCCCTATTTTTTTTTCTGATTTCCCTGACAGAAAACCAAAAATTTCCCTTCCATCATTGCAACAAAGAAAATTTCATATCCCCCCCCCCCCCAGATTTCCCTGACATAAAACAAAATTTCTTCCAGATTTGCGCAAGTACGAAAAAAAAAAAAATTTTATTCAACACATTTTCCAGCAAAGGTAAATTTTTCAAGTCATTTCTGACTGAATACTTCCAGTGAACTTGACGAAGCATTCAGTAGAAATAACTACGACTATGACAATAGCGTATAATCACAATTTTTTTAACAATAATGATATAATGCTCTGAAAACCCCAGTACATTCCTTCCTATGACTTTTGCAAAAGTTCAAAATGAACGAGGCAAGAAGATTCCATGAAATTTCTCAGTTGGACCAAAAATTCCATAAAATTCTCATATTACAATGTGGCCGCAATTTTCTTGATAATTCCGGGTTTTCCAGGTGGGTGGTCACTCTGTAATCATTAACTCTGCATGGTGATAGCTTAGTAAAAACGGATTTTAAAATGTGTTTTCAATATCCGTAAACTGAAATACACGGTGTTTTTTGTTTGGTATGTCAGTTGGTTTTAGTGGCGCACGTAAAACCGTAAAGTGCAAATTTTAACGTTTACGACTCATTACACAAAAACTATTAGAGATACAAAAATTTCCTAAAAGGAAGATTTAATAACAATTGATGTCTAAAACAAATAAAAAAATTTTTGATACAAATACAAAAATACAAAAAGACGTTGAAAACTGAGGTGAGCAAGTCCTTAAGAGTGCGTGGTAGATAAATAAACGCTGTAAACATAAATTGATTTCTACGCTTTTTTCGAAGCCAATATGGATAAAATACTCAATGACAATCCTAGATAATGGTATTTGGCAACTTTGTGAGCAAACATTTACCCAAAATTACAAATTCGTTACACTGAAAGAAGAGTATAGTTGCAGATACCACACGTGTGTTAAAATAGGGACAATAAAACAGTTTAGTTGTTGGTACTACTCTGGACAGATCCTTCAACAATCTGTTTTGTAGAAGTTACCATCTAGTTTGTAAAAGCAACAAGACTCTTTGTTTCTTCTACACAACAGACTGTTGAATGAACTGTCTAGAGTAGTACCGACAGCCAAACTGTTTTGTTGTCCCTATTTTAACAGACGTATGGTACCTGCAACTATACTCTTTTTTCAGTGACGCGTGATCTCTTGCGCCGCAGTTAAATGTACGAGGTTCCGGCATCAGAGATCGGGCCTCAGAAGTTCGTAACACAGGAAACAAACTTGTTTAAAGATTTGGCTAAAACTATTGTCTGAAATTGCTATTAATTTTCGTAAATTGGATTCAAGAAACCTATAGTTATAGACTGCTAGTAACGTGTCCGAGGTCAAGTTTTTTTCTAAAAAGCAGCGCACGTGCATTCACAACCAGTGGCGAAGCGTTGTCGTGTTCCAAGGCAAGCAGTACGAGATCCGAATATACACTTTGTGCAGGTTACGTTTGTGTTACTGAGACCTAGGTGAACTACTGAGACCTAGTTCCTCGCCTGTTATATACTACTACCAGTCAAATGGTTCAACAGGCAGCTGAAAGTTCTGTACAGTTACTGCTAAACACCGCTTGCCCTAGGGAACACTTCACGCTTCGCCGCAGTTCACAACGACTATCTACTAAAAACATATCAGAATACGTGTGAAAATGACTTCAGACACTACGCACATCGAACACATTATTTCAAAGCCCTCGAACTTGGCTAACATCAGCTTCAAGGTTGTTTCTCGAGATAAATGTAGGCCTACTGGATTCGTTCGGAATTTAAGTCTGCAAGTACATCGGAATTTGCTACAATAATGGGCTCAATAAAATAATTTGGTCGCACAGAAAAAAAAGTTTCGGCGGGAAAACTACGATCGCGTTTATGACTTTGGGCACGAAGGCGATATCATAATACACGAGCCGGCCGTCGTCGCTCGTAGCGCCTAATCGATTTTCGATTTTCGATTTTCGATTCTCTCTCTCCCTCTCTCTCTCTCACACATATCATTGAACAGACGACTGCCTTAAGGCCTCGCTCTATAGTTTTACAGTCGTTTCGAAAAAAATTTAATGCAAATATATATCAAAAATCATTCGCACAGTTTTAAGACTTATATATCATCGTTTGTATCAGAATTTTTCTGTTGCAATACACCAAACGGATTTTTAGATTTTTGTCACTGAAATATAACATATTTTGTGTTCAAAATAAGCCAAAATAAAGCAAAATAATTTTTGCTAGCAAACGGTATGTTATTTAAAAAAACACTACGGCAAAATTGTATATCGTATGACTTAACAGTCTCAAATTTTTCCACAGCATTTGTTAAAAAAAAAATATTGAAATTGTTTGAAATAAATGAACGATCGTGGCCTTAAGGCACGACTCTTCAATATCACGCCTATAGTTTTTGACGTGAAAGCATGAATAAAGAAATAAATGTTTGCTATCTGAGGTGATATAATTAAAAGCCGCAGGACAAACGAAGTGTCGCAGAACATTTTTTTCCCCCAACGAGCCGTCCAAAAATCTGCATGACAACCGCAAAAACACACGTGATTAGCGAACCTCTCCCAATTATCGCAAGCTCTTTTTATTAGAATGCCTGGCCGGGGACGGGAGAAGGGGGGGGGCAATTTCCCCTCGCTCGCCGTCAGCTCCTGTCGCAGATTAATCCGTCGCGGGCATTTTATTAAATTATTCATCCCGCGATTGTGTTTGCGCGGTCATTAGCGGGCGCGGCGCGCGAAGGGGTTAAGTCGTGCGAGTAATGAACTTTTTCGCGCGGGAAGGATTCCGGCATTTTTCACGAGACGTCGAACAATTTCACGGGTGGAAATATGCCAAATAACAAATTAACGAAACGATGCCGATGCAACCAGAAATTACGCTTAACAACTAATAAAAATGAAACACAAATATACAATATCATACATGGTTTAATTTATTTAGTCGGTATTTTAATATGAAAATAAGTATTTCCGTACCGCAAATTGAACCAGCGTCCTTTCGAATGTGAACCCCAGTGATTTACCTATTCGCAAATTTGCTGTCATCCGCTCAAATTCACTGTGTGCGTGTATACACATACATGCACACATGCATATACACGTACATATATTAACACATACGTTTACTAACACATATTTATATACACATACATCTACATACACACATAAACATGCATACACACATTTATAACTGATATTGTTCTGTTCAACCGGTCTTGACAGTGACCACTAGACTGATTGTGTGAAGAAATTTTGGTCAGCGCTTAAGAGGAGTCCTCGACTGGCGCATGGACGGCGTTGCAGCGTGTAATGCGCATACATTTTTACGTGAAACCGCTTAAGTTATTCATATTATGTTTACCTGCGAAAAGAACACACACTTGAAGCCATGCTTCTATTTTTTCAAAAATGCAGCACGCTTGTTACAAACATGATATTCGGGCCTCTCAAAATGGCTAAATACGGTTTTTTTTAGACTGTTGTAACTCCGAAAATATTACCTGAATTCGTAAAGTGCATGAGGCATGCGTTGGTCTTTACTTCAACCTATCCAAAAATAAAATATTGGGGCCACCGCTCAAAGTCCCATAGTAAAAAGACTACAACGGAAACCTTGCACGCCAGTTTGGCGCGCTGCGAATAGAGGCGATATGCTTCTCGTCAAGCGTGGGACACTGGCTCTTATCGCTACGCTGTTACCACGAGTCAAAGGTGGACATTGGGCACCGCGAAGGACTCCTCTTAACATCTCGGTCTTAAGTGCTGGGGAAGGGTGAAATGATGTGAATAAGGAGTGGCGCCGGAATGACCGCTAAACCTAACGCAACTTTGTATTCATATATTCGCAAGTACTGTACTCTAGTTCCAATATTTTCACATTGTCTGCCATTTTCTGTGGATTTACACGTAGCCAGAAATGCTACTTGTTGCGTTTGGTAAAAGAAAAAAAAGAACAGTATTACTAGATTAACTTTTCATTTTTGGGTTTTGTGGCGTAATCCGAACAAAGAGAAAGCGGAAACTCCTACCTTTGTTATACATGCATCGTGGAAAATAATCTCAAAATATTATTGCTTGATCAAAAGAAAAATACAGTTAATAAAGTAACTGTGTGGCTAACAAATAACATTTTATTTTCTGCAGTATAAATAGCGTAATAAGCAAGGTTTTCGATCTTGAAACTTGTTGTACTGTTGATTCTCCTCAGTACTACACTATGCTTATTAGACAAAATGTTACTCTACGTCCTTTGGCTAAATTTGAAATAAAATTGATCAAGTGGCATGAGTGTTTCCAAAATGTCGAAATGCACGCGAATGAGCAAACCGCCGACTGTCGACGTTGGAGGTTGGTTTGCAATTCGTGGCGCTCATAGTATATTACAGGTGGACGCAGCGCTTTAGAGCTGGCTTAGAGCCGGGCGCGGCGGCAATTATTGCTTCCACAAGCGAGCGAAACGTGTGTACTTTAGGATTAAGGCACGCCAGAGCCCCTGGCCGGCTCCGGTGATACCACCCGCCGTACGCCAGCACCGTCTTGCATCCCCTGCACCGCCAAGCTGATACCACCCGCCACGCACGCTAATCGACTGGCCGGGTGCAAGACCTCTCGTCCCACAGCAGCTCCCTCACGAGAGGCTACCCCGTGCCGCTTGATTAGTTTGGACAATCGATCAGGCGCGCGTTTCGGCCTACCGTGCCAGGGGACCAAGGAAGGGTTGGGGAGGCCTGGAGAGGCTGCTAATTAATTAGGACAAAAGTACACGCCCGTCGAGCGGTGATTAGTACTCGGCGCAAAGCCACTTCACAAGTAAAACGCTAGCTGACAGGAAGGCATGCCTCGTGTGCTGCGAAAGTTTTAACAGATGCTTCACAGCAGGACGGAGGACGAGAGGAATATTTCAAAACTGAACTTGAATTTACGACTGCTCTACCGCACACGATACACCGTACGGCAGAAGCTATGACATATGTTGCAACGTTTGAGTAAGGGTTGTCGTGAGTGCTGGCAGAGTTTTAACGTTATAGAACAAAGCCAAACATGTGTTTAAAATATAGCTATATTGTTTTACTGCTAAAATCCGTACCTAAAATAAGTTATCTCGAACGACTTAATGGAGATGTGGGTTAGTGCAACGCACTTCGAAGTTGTAAGCAGTTGACAGGTTTTCCATAATATCAAAGCATACGTCGAGATTTCAATTATTTTCAGTCATTCAATACCTGTGCGATGGTTTCAATGAATATAAGACTACAATATATGTTTAAACAATATTTCATTTCCAGTAAAAACTACGTCAAAAGTATAGAAAATAAAAATAATAATATTGTATTTGTAAAAAAGGCATAGTTTAAAGAATATTACTAAATGTTTCCAGTCGAGTAAGAAAATAAAGGACTTCAATATTTAAATTACCAGTATACAACTTTATTTGATATAACACATTTAAATTAAACATCATTTTTCTTCAGTAATCCTCTTCCCACTCAAAATACGTAACGGCTTTGGAAAGTTAACACCTACTCAAAAATTTGGTCTATATAAACAATGCTTTATGCTACTTATAAGCCAGTCAGGTAAGTGAAGTGTATAGTGACACCAGGAGTGGATTCTATAGTACAATATGATTAGTAAAAACGTATTAATTTGGCTATGTTAATAACGTATCCAAGAAACTGCAAGATTGTGTACTATCTATTTTCCTATTTTAACTCGGAATATTCATATAAGTTAATAAATCTGCCTAAAATATTACCTTGGGTCAACACTCTCGCGAGAACATTTCGACAGTGAAAAATAATCCCTGGATTGTTTCCTGCTACTTTATGCAAGCGACTCAATAAGAAAGGTTAGAGGAAGGGCGGAGTAGGCGAGATGACAGCAATACGTGTGTACATGGTAAAGAATGGGCGAGCATCCAAGGTTGCCTAACAGAAAGCAGAAAGTTCGAAAAGCAAGGCAACTACTTGAATTACGCGAAAATAATGAATGAGATTTTTAAATATTTGTTGCAGTGGGAGTTTACAATTAGAATTTATTGGTTTGTGGACATACGCCATTGCTCATGTTTGGCTGATCAAACCTGTGTTGAATGACAAAGTACGAAAACTAACAAGAAAAAACATATACAAAAAAACACACAAAAATAAATAATAATAAAAAAAAAAATCCCAGAGGAATTCTGTCAGTTATTTTCCTTCAAAATAATGTTTTATTACACAAAAACGAATTCTAGAGATAGAATTCAGTAGAATATCGACACAACACCCAGACACAAAATACAGACACAAATATAGAACCAGATTCCCAATAAGAAAAAAAGATGGAAACAGACAAAAAAAATTAATACATTGCAACAGATTTCTTCTACCAGAATACTGGAATACTGGAATATTTAGGACTTAGGATCAAGATACGAGACTCGCTCTTACTGTGGGCCATGAGAAACTCTGCAAAAAATAGAACTAAAATTTTTTAAAAAATTATTTACTTACATGTTCACCTCACTGCAGCAGAGATGATACGATTACGTGGTAGATAAGTAAATTCCTTAACATTTAATGTTTGTACAGTATGAAGTAAAGACCAATGCATGCGTCTCGTTTAGCACTAAACAAATTTTAGGTAGCGTTTTCGGAGTAACATCATTCTAAAACCGTGATTTAGTTATTTTGAGAGGCCCGAAAATCATGTTTATGACAAGCGTGCTGTATACTTAATAAGAATAAGTTAAGTAGTTTCTCTTAAAACAATACTATGCGTGACACGTAGCAACACAATCCATGCGCCAAGCGAGGACTTCTTTTAATAAAGAGGTATTTTACAACATGTGTTTCAGGTAAAAAGTGAGCGTTTTTGAAACTTTAGTAATTTTTTTTCTTTCAGATTATTTTTATTTTCCTGTTTTTTTTTTTTTTTTTTTTTTTTTTTTTTTTTTTTTTTTTTTTTTTTTTTTTTTTTTTTTTTTTTTTTTTTTTTTTTTTTTTTTTTTTTTTCATGTAAACAAAGCATCCTAAGTATAATATAGATTCGACCGTACTCAACATTTGAAGTTTAAAGTCACAATAACAGGATGACCACTCATTGCAACAAAAAAAAAATTCCCTGCTTTTTCCTTGATTTTCCTGACAGAAAACAAAAAAATTCCCTGATTTTGACAAGCATAAAAACAACATTTAGGCATTTTAGCCAACAAATTTTTCCAATAAAGGAAAATATTTCAAGTACTTTCTGACACTACTGTCAGTGAACTTGACAAAACATTCCGCAGAAATAACTACGAACGTGACAATGGAGTATGATATCACCTCTACAAGACAGTGATTTAAAAAAATTGCTACAATGCTCTCAAAACTCAAATCAATTTCCTTCCTATGACTCTTGCGCAAAATGAATATGAAGGAGCCTAGTAAATTCCGTGAAATTTTTCAGCGGGTCAAAAACTGCCTGGAATTTCCCCGACATTTCCAGATGGCCACAATTTCCCTGGCAAATCCAGGGTTTCCAGGTGGGTGGCCACCCTGAACAACTGTATAATTTTTACTGAAGACGAGATAGTCTTCAAACGTGTACACTTTATCGCGAACCGACTATACACTTTGTTGCGGGTCAAAATGGCACGTGGCAACGAAACCACTCATTCCTCCACAATCCGATACGTCCGGTCCAAAGCACCGGGCATAGTATCAAGGCCGAATCACAGATTATGTGGATGTAACCTATACTTCTAGTGACCGATATACTCACTGCGTGTTGTTTCAGACTAGTTGAACAAGCGCGGGATGGAAGCTATTTCACAACAACACTTCTAACGGAACACGAGAGCAGAGAACGTGCTGCGTATGTTGTACGAGGCACAAATCTGTGAGACCTTAACATAGTTATGCCTAGCGCATGAGCTGTGATGCAGCGTGGTACGAAAAACATTTTTTTCACGTGTAATTATCCATTTCGTTTTTCAATGAAAACGAGGAACATTCAACTATGTCCCTGATATTTTTAAAATACCGTCCACTTATTAAAAACATGATTACCGAGCTCTTCAAAAGTGCTAACAATTATTTTTTACGTTGATGTATCTGAGAAAATACCAGTCGCAATCGTAGAATACAATGACACAAACCTGCATTGGACTTACAACAGATACACTCCGTAAATAAAATAGCTTGATCATCGCTAAATGTCCCATTGAAAAACACTTTGTACGAGAACACTGCACACCAGTTTAGCACTCAGTGGCTAGAGGTGTTTGATACACGTATTAGAGTCGACCTATCGCCTTCCTCTTCTCCGTGACTCGAACAAAGAATAGTTAAGGTTCAAATAACTCTTAAGGGTGCTACTGAACGGCGTATGTAATACAGTATCACACCTGCGTGCAAGCCAACAGAACTGGCGTGCAGTCTTTTACTATTATAAAAAATCCTATGGTATTATACGCTTGGACTATACAAATTTCTAAGGAGTTAACGTCCAACGCATGTATCTATTTTTACGTTTTGGAATTTCCTAATGAGCAGTAGTATGAAAAAAAAAAACATACTTGAGTAATTTCTGATAAGCATACGGAATGTTTTTAAACTGCTAGCGGAATAGTTCAAAGTGTGGTGTGAGTTCTTTTCAGAGATAAACACATGCCTGCAATTCTCAGTAACGCATTTCAAGAAGCACAGAGATAGAGAGAGAAGCAGCGTTAAGGGTGCTCTGCACAGAAAAAGTAGTAATTTTGTAACTGTACCAAACTCCTGTACATTACACTAACAGTAATTTCACACGGTTAAAATATTTTTCGGTTCCATAGTTTTCATACGAGCGCATGTAATGTAGCGATTTGACTATTTACGCTACTTGCCCGAAGTAAAAACCGTTTAAAAGATACGTATGTTATAATCTAAATTTAAAGTAAATACATTAAGCCACAGAATGACACCTTTGTCATTTTACTGTAGAAAAATAGTTTGCATTAAAACATTCTTGTATGAAGGGCTACGTAAATTTTTGCGTTATCTTTTATGTACCGGTATTAAAAAAAAAAAAAAAAGTATTTATTTACACTGGCAAATTATATTTTGACATGTGCTTGTACGTAAACTATGAAACCGAAAAATATTTTATGAGTGGGAAATTACTAGGCCTATTTACGTAACGTGTAAGAGTTGGAAAGTATTTGGTACTGCTATAGAATTACGAACTTTTCTGTGCAGATCGCTCGTAACAGTCGCTTTGAAGGGATACGGCTAACGAACGTTGTAAAAACTGAACAGTGACATAGTTGTAGGCCAACAGTCTCTTTAAGAAAACTGTCCCTGTGTAATGTAGCAAACAACGGACAGAGCAAGACTAAAACGAGCTCTCTTTCTGCTAGGGTAACACACAATGGACAAAGTGCAGCACACACAACCACGAAAACTAGGCTAACACCAAACGAGCTTACGAAATAACTAGCGTGAGGCTAATTCTTGTTTTTTTTTTTTTTTTTTTTTTTTTTTTCATTAGTCCTTATGGCTTCTTGGAAACCAAACAAGGGCACCTTGCAGTCAAAGTCAACAATACCTAATTATAAAACATTGTACTATAATTCGTAACGTACATTTATAAGGAAAAATAAAACTGAAAAATAATGAGAATTTTTGGGGAGTTAAACTTCGAAGAAAAAATACAGTCATACTTCCCCGAAACAGCCCGGAAATGGATTACTCTTATGTTATGATTTGCAAACTACGCGGTTGAAAGCAGTTTCTTCCTGCAGTACAGTTGCGTTACCACGATTTATATACTGGAGTGTGTTTACCTGAGAATAATATAACGAAAAAATTGGATTTCAAGGAGTGAATTAGTGGTATCTTAGAAATTTTTGTGACGATACATTCTATTGGTAAAAATAAGTTATATTTTTAAAATAATTTCCTTCAAAACTAGTCATGAGGGGCTATAACTATAACCCCTATCCCCCCTTTTTGGCTTTGCTTCTAATTGCCAGATTTGCCAGAATTATGGAACCCCGTATCGTGAGTCGGCCGAGCGTGGGGTTTCTGAACTAACAGCAGTAGTAGTAACGGTGACAAGAACAGCCTAGCTACAAGAAGCCGATCACAGTAGCGTAGTCGGTTAGGCGCCGGTCTACGACGCGAGAGGTCCTGGGTTCGAATGCCGTCTCGGACATTGCTGTAGCTTCACCTCAATTCACCCTCATCGGCTCTCAAGACGTCGTTGTTAAAGGGCCGTAAAACCCTCTATAATCATATCCAGGCAAGAAAATATATATGGTAAACCCTACCTCTTCAGCACTTGTGCAGGATGTCTCCAATATTCAGAGTAAAAATTGCATGCAACGTCGAAGAGAATAAAATGGGAGTTAGTGGTCTGAATTACATTTTCATTAAGGACGTATATCCCAATGTAAAAAACATACAACTAATATAAACTATTAACTTAAACGGAGCGCGACATGTTTCCGCTCCCTAAAACACTCCTTGTGTACAGCGAGGCCAGAATCTGCAACCATACGTACTAGTTTCCGAAAATTGGTTCCTATCTCAATGCTACTGTTGAAGTCTTCTATCATCGGTACAGATCTGATCCTAAGGGAGAGATAACCTGTGTTACTATATGATCTTTGAAAGAACTGTGCAATGGGAGTGCATGACTGGATTTAGTTGCTTTACTATACACAAGGCGCTGGAAAGTAACCGGACATAGTCGAGGAATTATATTGGTTACGTGACCCAGTTTTCCGGTCACATCTGGTTAGCCAGTCTGTCATCGAGAACTTGAAAGCTACTCAGAGTTTCCCGATAGCTTAAACCGATATTATATATAAATATGTATATATGTATATATAATTTGTAAAACACTTAATTAAATGGCGATAGTCACGGAGTATTGTGTACTGTACAAATAAAATAAATAACGACATAAGAGTATAATAAAAGGTGAGTCCCAATTTCGGTAATCTCAGTTTCGCAACTAAAAAGTACAAGTAAGTAGATGTGCTTCTTGCTTACTGAACATCGCAGTGACTTAAATTATGTATAGCGTCTTCTGTCGCTCCACTTCCAAGAGTATTATCTGTTAACGCCAGATACTGTGGCACTGGGCAAGGTTAATTCCAGAGTTGTTCCACTTAACCCGGTTAGAATTTTAGAACGCGTGATAATTTCAATCGGTTCACTTATCGAACGAGAAGAGTTACGTTTCACTTCAACCGGCATTGCCGAGTGTCTTTTCATAAATCACCTTATGAACGTTGCAGTTGCATGGCACAGAAGCGAGGGAGCGCTACGGGCGACACTGACGCGCGCATGAAACACCGCATCATCGCTTCAAAAAAAAAAAGGGGGGGGGGAAGTGCGCACGAACCTTCCCCCTTTCTTCTTTAGAACACAACCCCTACCCACATTCCAACTTGATAATAGTAAAGCGTTTGAAATCGATGAAATACCTTCCAATGATAGTTCTGAGTCGAATGAGCTGACATTTAAATTATGTGCTGAATCACATTCGAAAACTCTCAAGATGGTCGCAGTGTTGCTGTACGTCTACAACATATTATAGGTATTATGTCCTCCCCTTTCTTATATTGAGTCCTAAATACGCCTCAGGCGTCACCGGTAGACTACAATGGCGTCAGCTGTATAAAAACACCGCTGAATATAGACCTATAGGCTGTTCAGATTAAACTAAGCAGTGCTTACAAGTTTCTGTCAACCATTATGCCTCCATATTTACTGGTTTAACATGCGAAAACTTACACGTAACTATAAGCTAGTGTAAATATTTTACAACTCTCAAAATTTTACTTCTGAAGCCACAATAAACACACTTTTCTTTCTTAAGTTTTGATACACTATTATTATCTTTATAAGTTTTTGAGAAGTGGTCACTTTAAAGTGAAACGCATTAGGTACTTTGATAGTTACACACGTTGCTTTGTCTTTTACATAAAGAGTGGCAGGAAAGTATAAACTATCTGAAAGTAAAAAAGTAACTGGTGTTTTAAAAAAAAGAGTTCAATTTGTCCTGAACCACGCCGCTTTACAAAGACTAGGATATTCCCGCCAAAACAAACTGCACTGCAGTTTGAAGGCTTGCCAGGCGGCAACAGCGCAGAGCAGCGACCCAGTCACTAGCTCGTCGGTCGTTTTAAACACACTTGCTCGGCCTCATTAGCGGAATGGCCGGCCTCGTCCGCTCTGTCGGGTGCTGCGGTTCCTCTCCCTCTCCCTCACCCTCTCTCTCTCTGGCAGAACATAGTGCACTCAGTTCTCCATCTAACGCCTGCAATCATCCACCTCTAGGCTGACCTGCGTCGGCGAGAGAGCACAATGTACCCCGCCATTCTCAATGGAGCGGTTTGTTCGCTCCTACTCCGCGACGAGAGAGACAGAGAGTACGGTTTGTCCACGCTAAACCGAGCACATTTGAAGCCATTTCTCGTTTTCTTCCCTGTTAACAACTTACAGGCGCGGTCCACCGCAATTTTCATCGCCATTTTTTATTTGTACCAGATATTTTTTTCTTATTTTTTGACATAAAATGTGACTAAATTTGGCTCTTGTGAAATTTTTTTATCTCTCGTAGTTTTCGCGTAATGGCTTATTCAAGTCATATTTAGCATTTTTTCGTTTAAGGACTACACAAAAACCAACTGATATACCAAACTCAAAAAAATCACAGTGGATAAAGACATTGCAGGCTACACTGTCATGCTCATAAAAATAAAGAATAAAAATTATTTGTATTAAAAAAAATATTGAATTTTTAAAATTTTCAGTTTCAGCATTTTTTTTTACACCGGTCAACATCGCCCTTGGCGCCGTGCCTTACCCAAACGAAAACACGGCCAGCAGGCGGGCGCCGTAAGTGCCACGTTAAAAATGTTTGCAGTAAATATTGGCACATCTCTCAGTACCTGTAATAAAAAAAATAGTTTTTGCGTATAATAACAAAGGTGTCATGACTTACACCGTAAATTATTTTATTCGTATGGTTTGAAAAATCTTTACGTCGGGTAAGTAGCGATAGTCAAAAAGCTACTTTGACTTGCAGTTCGAAAAGTATGGAAATGAAAAAGACTTTATTTCTGTAAAATTACAATTGGACAGTGTTTGGTACTCGTACAATTATAAAATTACGAATTTATTTTTCGTTGAAGAGCTGTCATATGACACATAAACACAGGAAGTTGAGACTTCAGAACCAGCAGGCAGAAAGGATTCTCGCCCAGACCATCACGACGACGGGCCACGTGTACATCAAAGCGACCAATCCTCGTCAACTCTGACAACCCCCTGTGTGGTCGAGGCGTCAGTCCCGAGGCGAATCGGAGATGCCATGACTGGGAGGAATGACAATGACACATGTGGACGGGGAGACGGGAAGACGATCCTGTCCGGGAAGTAACCATTGAATGATCAGTCCCAAGCCAGAACACCAGCGGGCGTAAATATTTACGCCGTCGAGGCCAGTCCGTTTACAAAGCTACCCCTTGTGCTCCTCGGACAGGACGGCGAATGTGTAAATGGCTATTTCTCCAATTGCACCGACGCGCGCGGTCGACTTCCCCCACCCTCGTTTTTTTCCTTCCTCGATTTCCCCTTCTTCCTGCCAGCTGCCACCTTCCCCTCCACTGCTCCACAACGCCAGTCCACGCAAGTCTGCAACCCACCACGACAAAAAAAAAAAGGAGGAAATGGGATGAGCCTTTAATCTAGCGTAGTGGCTAAACATCGGAACGGATCACACGAAAAGCAGAGCAACACGAAAGTCGGTCGGTTCGTCTTCTTTTTTTTTTTTCTGCGCCGAATAACGGCCCAACGGGCAGAGCACATGTACTAAGCTTTGGGATGGTCAGTCACAATGACGTCACAAATAATTCCATTTATGTAGTAAAACCATTCCGTAACCTGGCTAACAATGTTGGCACAAATATTTTGTACAAAAATACAAAAAAAAAATTTCATTAAAAAGCCAAGTGTTAGAACAAAGTTTCATCCAACTTTACAAGAAATCATTTCGCTGTACAATCAAATTAGTGCTGTATTTGACACGCTGTAATGACAAACATTACATCTCATAGCTTGAGATTATGCCAAAGAAAACTTAACTTTGTCAAAACATCCGCTCGCGCCGTTGACAAAACTATTATTATGACTACGTTTCAGAATTTTGCATAGTAACTACCTAAACCAACTATCAACTTTATATACAGTAACAACTTTGTAGGTTATTTATCATGTTATCTTACGGGCGCCGCTTGCCATATGCTTCAAATGCGTTGCAGTATGTTCGTAAATACGTTTTTATGAAACTGTTCCACATGTACTGCCAATGCTCGAAAAGAAAACTCACTTCGGATAAGTACAAATGTCACTGTTAAGGCCCCAATACCATGTTCATTAAAACACTATTTCTTAGCCCTTCAACATAGCTAAGAACGGCAGTGTCGACGACAAAGCAGCGGCAGAATGCTAGGGTGAAGGTTGGATGGAAACCCCGAGAAAAGGAGGAGCTTATTGTTGCCTCTTGGAAGTGCAGCTCTTCCGGATTATTTTCTGGCAGTGGTGTAATTTAAGGGTTATCTTAATTGTTGCCCCTTGGACGGGCTGTCCTTCCGGTTTATTAGATTACGTTATTTTACATTAGTGTAGGTCACGAGGTCACGTAAGGTTTTGTCAGATTAGGTTGTTTTAAATTAGGTGACGCCAAGATGTGATTTCTCTTCCAAGAGTTAACTATTCAGAAAATCCTTCAAATTCACCACCGCCAGAAAAAATTCTGAAGGCCTGCCCTTCCAAGTAAGGGCGGATTTAAGGGAGCCGGGGGGGGGGGACTGGACTGAAGGGGGCCCCCCCCCCCCCAAATCTGGTTGAACATCATGTAGAAACTGTATAACCGGTTGCCTCACGGAAACCCGAGTTTTGTTCAATGATGATGCAAGTGCATTTAATGATTGTGTCCTACTCGTATACCTATATGTTATGTTTAATGTTCGGTACCGGTAAACATACACATTTTTTAGACGGCTGGCATTTGAAACAATCCATAAAATAACATTAAGTACCACCTCCCCACAAAAAAAAAATTGTGTTTCTAAATCCACCACTGCTTCCAAGAGGCAACAATTCAGTCGTCGCCAGGAAAACTGCCGGCCAACGGCAATGCCCACAACGTTGCTCACATGTGAAAACCGGGAGGAATCCCCGAGGGACAGTACACGGACAAGAATGGTAGCTTAGGGGTTGAGAAAACAATATATCTCGTACGGTAAACTGATCATTTATACGTGGTTTGAAATAAAGTGAACAAATTTGTAGATCATCTCGTCTCGAATAATAATTTAAACATATAATTTATTTTGAACTCAAGTATGATACAATCTGTACGTTTGTTAGTTAGGTATCTTTGTATTAAAAGGTGGTTGGAAAATATAAATTATCTGAATATAAAAAAGGAACTAGGTTTTCAAAAGTGCTCCCTTAATCCTGAATGACTTGCACATCGTGATACCAGTGCACTTCACAAAATTGGATAGGATATGTTCACCGAGTTCCCTATGTTACCAGCAGAGCAGCATAAGTGACCAATGTATCAGACGTAAGGTCACAATTATAATGTTTAGCATATTTATGTTACTGAAGTTGGAAGCCTTAGTGTCATGAAGTAGGGTAATTACAACCAGGGAGTCTATTCTCAAGCTCCACCTCTGGTAATAATAGTTAATAGTGACGGTCTTTATGTCGTATTCTCTAACACCTCTCTTTACCAGAACCTCAATACGCTTGGCAACACTGTAGTCTGTGCACTGAAAACCTTCCTACATTTTACTAAATTATATTTCTCAATTTTTACGGCGCATTTTCAATTACTAACTAATGACTTGAATTTAGTTTTAAATTATAACAATATTATTTGTTCCTCTCTGAAATACCGACTTTAAAAGTTTTAACACCAACTAGCCAGGAGTAGAAAGTTAGCATACTGTCTTTCCAAGAGGTCAGGCGAGTAGTGTTTATAAGGACATGGAGAAACAATTTTCCAACGTAAAATACTGAGAAACCGAACCATAAACTATCTCCATGGGGATTATGCACGAGTTTTCAGTACCATGCGAGTTGGAAGCCGAGTGCTCGTTTTCAAGACATGGAGATTGTTTTTTTTTTGTTCGTGGATTCAGTTTTTTAGTTTAAAAGAGAAAAATTATTTCTCCACTTCGGGATAAAAACCACTCGGCTTCCAAATCGCATGCGACTGAAAACTCAAGCATAAGCCCCCCAGGTGTGTCCACCCAACCACCAACTACAGAAACGGCCATAGGCGGGATTTGGGTGAAGCGGGGGGGGGGGGCACTTCCGACCCCAGTATTTTTATAACAAACAAATATAAGTTTACCCTCTTTTTAGCTATACTACTTTTGATAATAACTTGGCTGAAAACTACTTAAATATCACAATTTTTCACCTTGAAATCCAAATTTCCTTGGAGGGAACATCTCCAATCCCCCGCCTTACTCGCTTGGTTGGTGTTAACTTTATTCGCCACCCCAACCAAAATGCCGAAGTCCTGCCCAAGGAAATGGCGTCACAAGTAAGAGCCTCGCGTATCAAAACTTACCGGTGTCCTCGCACATAACTGAAATATGAATCAGAGTGTGAATGCGGTGTTTCCCTTCCTCCGTGGTGGGACGTCCTGGCAAGGAAACAGTGGGTCGTTATACGGTCAGCCACTCGAGGCTCGGGCGCGGCCAAGTTCCTGACACGCACAAGCCGAGACCTACCTGTCTGTGAGCGGGCCGAGAATTTCTCCTGCTCTCTCATCCAACCAGAAATACACTCGTCCCGAAGAATGCGCGTTCTTGGGCCGAGAGTAACTGGCCTTGGTGACGCACATCTCTGTCGCGCCGGGACGCTTTGGTTCGAGTCCCAGGTAAGAAGCAGCCAGTGCTACAGAAAATGTAACATTAGACGCCAAAATTTACCTTTTTATGAGACTGAAACACGGTCTTAGAATTACAGGTCTGGACATTAGCATATCTACCAAAGCTATTCAACTGACCCCTTTATGACTGAAAGCGCCACTAGCAATGAAGAGTTGTTTTAAAATTGCAGTAGTTGTACTACCAGCGGTCCTAGAGGCTGCAACACGAACTTGCTCCTTGTACATCCAGTTAACGCAATGTTAAAACACCAGAGTGCCAGTGGCGACAATCAGTCATCCATGCGAGGGTCAATTTTCAACCCAAGTGTCCAGACCTGGCCGTGGGCTGAAGGAACATACTTCAAAATTAATTAACCTGTTAAAACTAGGCCTAATTTTTAGATAACTTTTCACCACATATTTTTATTGTCTGTAAAGGTCTGCAGAATCTCAAATTGTTGAACACTTCACCATTCACAGCTTTAAAAATAAACAGTACTTGAAGAGTGACGAGAACCTGGGGATGTTTGCATAGAATTAAATTACCAGGGGTGAGGGTCTTAAGAGCATGGATAACTAGAGATAGCTTGGTGCCTTTGCTGTGAAACCTACATCTAGCGATAGGCAAAAATACGAAAACCGCCACAAAATAATTAGGCCTAATGTTGCAATATCCCTTTGTAAAGACCTTGAGAAATGAGATTTATTGACTATTGAATATTTTACAATTAATACACAACATATTTAGTTTTATTCATTATTTAAATAACTGGAAAACGAAAATGCCGAGACAATGTAAACAGAACATGTAAACAAACTCTTATTTTACACAAAAATGAACGAAAATAGATGGATGCTGGTAATATGCGACAGCGAATCATACTGCAAATGCTTCTTTAAATGTGAGTGATATTTAAATACAATATGCTCACCGCTATGTAGTAATAATTATGAAACTTGTTTCGCTCGGTGCCCATCAACAGCTGATTAGATCTAGGAGTCACTTCACAGCATGGAAAGGGATAGGCAATCAGCCCTCTAGTTGTTATCTATGCTCTAAGGTGAGGGTACAAAGTAAGCTCACTTTGTGGTATGCAGTATTCTAACGTAACAAACCCCTGTTAAGTAAAAAGAGTACATAGTAGCCCTAATTTAGTTGCCCACTGCAAGTCTATGCTACTTGTCAGTTGAAAAATGTTTCATAATACCCAGATATTTTAACAAACTTCTAAAAAAAAGACGGATCTTGATTCGGTTGTAATTTTTTTTTACGTTTGTTACCCGAGAACCCCGTCATTTATAAACGGATTTGGAAAACTATATTTCGTAGGAAAATTAGCAGTATGATCGAATAATCTTATACACTCAGTCAGATCTTCGATTTAATAACTAACCCTGGAGTGGTAAAGTGGAATAATATATCTGAGCTTACCACATTGCTAATAAAGTTGAATTAAAATTTATGGAAGAAATCAGATGACTATTGGCAATACACTGATTTCCTTGTTTTTGTAATGTGCTTATAATATACCAAAATGTAGGGGCAAAGAGAGTGGTGACTATCATTTTACAATGTAATGTTAATGATAAAGGTATATTGTACATGCCTATGTTATTTGAAAGATGTTGCGCCAAGGTTTTCAAACCTAAAAAGAAGGAAAAAAAAAACAATTTCCGCCAATTGCGAAATAAGAACACACATATATATATATATATATATATATATATATATATATATATATATATATATATATATATATATATATATATTAGACACACACGTTAGCCTACATTGAAGCCATGCAAACAGTCAACATTCCTTGCGTTAAATTTGCGATTCTAATCATAAGCTACCACATCGCAAAATTAAAACTCAGTCCCGTATGTTTCAGCAAGGAGACATTTTGGGGGCTTTATAACCCCCACCAACACATCATTAGCTACAAATAATTTTTAATATTATAATATGCAATGTTGCGTTACCAAAAAAACTGCTAAAATAGCATTATTTTGCACCAAGAAACCCAAATTTCTCCGAGGAAGGGACTCTGCCCTCTCCCACCACCAAACCCGTTTTGAAGAGGTAATCGGTGTTCATAATATTTATTCTCAGGTTAAACCCTCTTGCACGAATCCTGGCTACACCACTGGTTACAGCAACACGATAGAGCCGCTGACCGACAGCACAAACGGATGTTATAAATAGGTACACTTCCCGGGCTGCGAGGCTCAAAGAGCGGCTCCGGTCAAAACTTGATGCAGCCGGCGCTCCCTAATTCCTGCATGAATCAGACGCGCTGTTGAAGGGACCCCGTCAACTGGACGCGCTACAGTGTGCATCGCCGGCAAAGAAAACGAGCCGACGAGCATTTAATGCCCGGCCGGCCACTTGACCACAGGAGCCCCGCTTTTGCTGCGACTCACAGAACTTTAATAACCCCAAGGACTTCTAATCCCGGGCGGAAATATGCGAAGAACGCGGCGCGCGAAAATGCGAAAATCCTCTCGGACCCCCCGCAGTTCCCAACCCACAACCTCCCCCATTTTTCCCCCCTTTATCTCCGTATTCGCGGTGAAGTAATTATTCACCGAGCAGCGCTGCGAAAACGCGACCTTGGCAAGACCTGTGGGTCGGTAATTAAGGTTGCATGATTCACTTGTGGGGCCTGGCTCACTCGTCCCTTCCTCTTGGGGCACTTCCTACGTGTTTGGCGAGCTTTACAGCTCTTTATTCGCGCGGCCAATAAATCAGCCCTGCTTAATTTATCATTTCTCACGTGCGCCTTGGGAAAAAATATTAAGTTTGTTACCATTTAAATCGACTTTAAAAAGGGCGTGGTTTCCGCATTGATAAAATATACTTGCTGAGTTGAGGTTAGTTACGTAAAACTGCCTATGATAAGAGATGGTTTATCGCGGGAAAACTCAACTGTTGAGTTTCAATGCACGTTCAGCTTACCAGCAGATTACTGGCTTTCGCTTGTATGTGGAGCTGTCACTGTGTTTGACTAAGCCAATAAGAATACCGATATTGTAATACTGGAGGCTTGCTATTGGTCTGCAGACAGTTATGTTGGGGCAGACGTACATCAGCCAATCACATATGTCACAAAAAACTACACCGTTTTAAGGGTATTTTGGCACAAAACAATTTCGCGAAATACCATCATCTCGGCCTATGATTTATACCTACATAATTCTGTGATGTTTGTGTAAAGTGTGATAAACTAAAAAAATGTTTTGAGTAGATAAAAAAAAGCCTGATTGACCATAATAGAATATACCAACATACAAATTTAATTGTTTCTTTTCCCGTAACAGTTATATATGTATCATTTTACCCAGACGTAGAAAATAGCATATACCTATAGTATACTCCTAGACTTAACTCAAATTTCTCTTTTTTCGAGTTGTACTACTTTACCCAAACACCATAGTTAGACTGTGATTTCGAAAATATATATCTTCAAAGAAAAATAATTATGAATATTGTGTAATGGGACAGAATTAGCACATTGCGAGTTTTGAGAGCGGGAGCTGTAAGGCTGAGTCTTGTTCAATTTCTATTTACATTATCGCCTCTCAGCAGGAGGCGCCCAACGGGAGTTATTCTCGTCAAGGTATCGCCTTACAGTTCGTTCATGCACCCAACATACGAAAAATAATCAGAGTCGGTAGTTCTTACCTGGCCGCCAAAATTAGCTGGAGAGATTCCAGGAACTTTGGCAAGCTTCTGAGGAGAATATCTCATTTGTTACGATCTTATTAAAATTTTATTATTTAAATTAATGACGCCTGAACTCGATTAGTATTTGGCTGCGTACCAATTGGCACATTTGGTTTAACTACATGTTCAGGTTACCAGATTCATACAAAACCGTTAATGATTTAAGTAATTCAGAGTTTAATTTTTATTTAGTAACTAAAGTTTGCTAAGTCATGGGGGCCGTCACTGGCAGCAAGTATATTGCCTTTGCTCACTCAATATTGGTTAACTCGCTAAATCACTAAATACTAGATACAGTTCCCATACACTCACAGACCACTAAATTACTGATTCGCAAACTAAAAACTTAAATACTGCGTTTCTTTTGTAACTCGAATAATTAAGACAGGGTAAGAGGGCTTTACGTCTCGTCGACAGCGAGGTCATTAGAGAAGGGGACAACTTAGTATAATGACAGGAGCTGGGGGAGGAATCGGCCATGGCCGCTGTTAAGTAACCATCCTAGCATTCTGTTAAACTGAGTCGTCTCGGAAAGTCGGCCGGCCCAATGCTGTGCACACACTGCGAATGATATGGATGCAAGTATTCAGTTCCGTGCAATACCGGTACATCGGTACGCTGACTGATGGTTGGATTTCCTCCAACTATGCAAAACACTTGTTCTTCGGTACGTACCGATAGTACATGGCATAGACGTCCAGCGTTCGGTCTCGTCACATCCATGTGGTCAAACTCCCGCAAGCAGGAAACATTTTGTGGTGAGACTGCCTTCTGTTCGGATATTGCTCTCTGTCAAAGGCCTAGCCGGGTAGGGGGGGGGGAGGTTTCTACACCTTCCATTAACCACAAAAATTTTAAAAAAATATATTAAAACATTAAACATATTTTACCAGTATAATATACATTGTCTCGTTACGAAAACCAGATAAAATATCACTATTTTGAACATTGAAAACCGAAGTTCACCGGGGAGGACCCCTTGACCCCCCCCTTTTTTTTTAATGGAGAGGGTCGATGTTCATTATTTTATTCTTAGGTTACCCCTCCCCCCTTCTTACACAAATCCTGGTTACACCACTGCTCTCTTTGCAAGCCGCATGTCGGCGAGTTCGGGCCACGTATGGAGTACCATAACAACGCTTAGCACGACCTACAGCTTCAGAAACACGGCGATATCCAGCGCTGTTCGGAAAACGTGCTGAAACGTCACATGCACCGCACTCGACTCCATTATGTGAGTAAACAAGCATGCCACACAGGTTGCACACTCGCTAAGGCGTTGGCTTGCGCCGCAAACCCCAACCCCCTCACAGATTTTCAAACACATTTCTCCGGAGGTGGTTTTACCTACGAGACAAATTGTTTTTATTTACACACGCTCACCGCCGGGGATCGAACCCACATCGCCCAGGTGGGAGGCACGCGATGTGACCGCCGCTGTGGCTACTGTTGAAGCGATGAGACATTATTGTTGTATAACCACACAGTAGTTGGGTATTGCCACTCTTATCTACCAACCAGATACTTGTCAATTGTTTTGAAGAATAGGTTGGTCGGACGGTGTTTTTACCAAAGCGATTATTTTTTTTTATTAACACACGTTCTCTCATAAACATACATCAAACTACGATACAAGAAATGCTATACGGTCGCAATCCCGCATACCCCATTTTACTACGAAGGGGTTGACATTGGCAATATCAATTTCATGTCGTCAGGAAATTGTTATTCTTAAACTTTAAAACCTATCATTGTGCTTTTTGCTATACATCCAGCGGTTTTTGATAGTTCTATTACAATCGATCCTCACATTCATTTGAATTAAGTAGTTTCTTCCTTACTCTGCTCTTTCGGCATAACTGTTTTACGTAAGCCCTAACTTATTTTTCGTAAGACGTTAATTGCCCCACAAAATTTGTTGGTCGAATTCAGACTCATCCTCTATAACACCTAGAGTATTTGTACTTTCGAAAAAAAACTTTAAACGTCCAACGATCGAGTAAATCCGATCACACGATCAATACTGCCAAGATGATTATACCTACTATACGTTTTCAAAAGCGTATCTATGCAACAGAACGAGGTGCAACAACAGTAACACAGGACCTGCATTCGGGAGGACCCGCGTTCGATCCCCAGCTTCGGCCATCCTGATTTCGGTTTTTCATGATTTCTCGAAATCGCTCCAGACGAATACTGGGATAGTTCCTTAATGGCGTCCATGTGGGGAAAAATAATAATTTTATATCTTAATGAAATAGATTTGAAGACGTTACGTGGAGTATATTTTCCTCTTACAAAAAACATTTAGCTCAACCAGTTTTCCCATAATGGCACTTGAAAGTCAAAATTTGCATGTTTTTAGTTCTTATTAGCTGTAGAAACCAAAGAACATAAAAAAATTTAAAAAATTTCACTGAAACTACAAGGCAGAACCTTCACAGCCTTGATATGTTTTAAAAAACAACAAAACATTTTCGTATTTTTTTATAAATTTGATAGAAGAGATGAAAAATCTAAAATTTCAGAAATATAATTACATATAAAAATTTTTGTAATGGATTTTAAAACATGTGTAGCTGTAATCCGTGACATGTAGTTTTAGTGTGAATTTTTAAATTTATTTATGTCATTTATTTTTCAGCTTATAAGAACTAAAAACGCGCAAATTTTGATTTTTGAAGTGCCACTATGAGAAAACTGGTTGAGCAATTTTTTTTTTGCAAGAGGAAAATGTACTCCCAATTAACGTCTACAAAACTAACACTATTTCATACAAATAAAAAACTAAGATTTTTTCCCACTTGGAAGGCTTTAAAGGCCATGGCCGACTCATTTCCCAGCTCCCATCATTGTTCCAAGTTGTGTCACCGTCTATAACGACCTGGCTGTGTCGACGAGAGGTAAAGCCTACTTACGTACACACATGCAGAACTGCGAGCTGGGAATGGCGGGCTAATTGACCGCGGCGAAGCTATCAAGTCCTGGGCGCGTGGAGCTGTTTTGGCTGGCGTATCTTCGGCGTGGGAAGAGGACCCATCCATCTTTCCCTCCTCGGAGGCGGAAGAATGCGGTGCCCCCCCCCCCCCCGGCACACTCATGGGTGGACAGCGTCCAAAATTCAGAACCACGCGCGTGGCTTGTCGGCGCCTTTTTTATTTTACCCCCTCCTTTTTTTCTAAATCCAGTTACAACCTCTCCGCGCAACCTCATTGCTGCCAAGCTGACAAATCTCAGTCATCAGGTACAACTGGCAAAATTAGAGCACGAAAATTCAAGGTCGTAAACACAGAGCTGAATAATTAGCTGCTTTTCGACTAACCCTTGTTTTGTGTGCCAGTTTACTTGTAAAACTGAAACAAGGATGGCGGAGTCGGGATTAGAACCCACGGGCTTCAGGATGCGAATCCAACCTGTTACCGTTGTGCTATATCGCTCGGTAAGAACATCCTTGTGTGTTCATAGATTAGATATTTGAAAATCGACTCAGCAATACTTAGAAATATGGGTATTTTTTTTTTACATAAACTGCAATTGAACAAAGAATAAAATATTGAACAATATCAGTTTTGGAACCCATGTTCATATGTAATGTGAAATTAGAAATCGTACTGTACTGAGTCAGCACTTATACCGTGCCAAGAAAGTTGTCAATTGCATCTTAAGAGAAGTCCTTCGCGGTGTATGCGTGGAAACATCGAAGCGATAAGGGCCAGAGTGCCAAGCTAGACAGGAATCATATCGCCTCTATTCACAGCGCGACAAACTGGCGTGCAAGGTTTACGTTGTAGTCTTTTTTCTATGGGACTATAAGCTGTGACCCTAGTATTTTATGTTTGAATAGCATGAAGTAAAGACCAAAGCATGCCTCTCGCTTTGCACTTTACGAATTCAGGAAATATTTCCGGAGTTACAGCAATCTAAAAACCCGTTTTTAGCCATTTTGAGATGCCCGAAAATCATGTTTCTAATAAGCGTGCTGAATTTTTTAAAACATAGTAGCGTAGTTTCAAGTGTGTGATATTTTCGTAGATAAACATAATATAAATAAGTTAAGCCGTTTCGCGTAAAAAAAGCTTGACACGCAGGAACGTCGTCCTCGCGTCTCTCGAGGACGAATCTTACGGGTTGTATAAATATTGTGGAGAATTTTAATAAAGTCTATAGTACATCACGTAATTTATTCAAATTATTTCATTTAATTTTTAGTGTACTCCATTCCGAGCGAACCTGGCCAAACCAGGAACAGTAATTGTGTAATAAAACTAAAAACAAATATCTGGCACGTTTGCAGTGAAACCGGCCATTTTGCTTGTTCCTAACTTCGAACTAAATTACAATTCACCCCAGTTTACCTGCGATGCGTACCATTAGTGTGGTCGGTTAGATGCTGGTCTACGGTAAGAGGTCATAGGTTCGAATCCCGTCTCGGGCATAGCTTTCCACCCTCAAGGGTTCATAAGGGCGTTGAAGTAGCAAAAATGCATTATTTTATACTTGCACGGCGTAGTGTTCGTTTTATAGACTTTACTCGTGACTAAATTTTTCACTCGTAATTTTTTTAGCTCTCATAGTTTTCCCATAGCGACGTGATGAAGAAAATTTACACGTTACGGGAACAAAGTAATAACAAAAACCAAGTGACTTACAAGAATAAAATCATTTACACTGAACTCAGATATTATGGGTAATATGCTAAAAAAATTTAAAAACACTAAATGAAATTCCCTTGTACTTTGAAAAAATCTGAAAACGACGAGAAATTTACTTCATTTTTGGTCATTTTTAAAAAAAGACGAAAGGGCTTTGTTGCATGTTTTTAAATATTCTAGCAAATTGCCCATAATACCTCATTTTAGTCAAGTAAGTTACTTGTTATTCTTATTCCTATGTTCCCGTAACTTGTAAATTCTGACTGTGACAAGCCGCTATGTGGAAAAACTACGAGAGCTAAACAATTTTTACGGGTGGAAATGTAGTCGCCAGTAATGTCTATAAAACGTACGATATGTCGTGCAAAAATAAAATAAAACCATGCAATATTGCCACGTGAACACCCGGAGTTAGTGGACACAAATTATTTTATTTATTTATTTTTGACATTTGAGGCACGTAAACGGGGAAGGCGATAAGTCTAATGTAACACGTGCGTCAAACACCTCATCGCCTCTATACTCTATCCATTCTAAGGTTGCAGCTAATTCATCCAAGTGAATGTCAATAACTTTTTTTGCACAGCGTAAATTTCATTAGAAATATTGAAAAATGCAAGGTAACTATGCTACGTCACAATCACAATGTAAGGAATCAAGATATCATTAAATTGCATTGATGTATTTTGTTAGAATTGTTTATTTCTGCTGCAACCTTAGAGTGGACAGAGTATAGACGTGAGGAACTAAACTAGCGTGCAGTGTTTTTCAGTGGGGCTTCAAGCGATGACCTGTTATTTATTTGTGGAATGAATTAGGTAAAATCCAATGCAGGTTTCTATAATTTTGTTTTCCGACTACGGTTGTTATTTTGTCAACCACAGCAACATGAAAAGGGCATTTTTAGTACTTTTGAGGAGCTTAGTAATCATGTTTTTCATCAGGGGAAGGCACTTTTAAAACCACAGGGACACAGATTTAAGAGCGTCTTATTTTCGTAGATAAACGCACTGGAAACATTTTTAATAGTTACACAAGAAAAAACACTTTCCGTGCCTCGCCACAGTACGGCTCACGCGCCTAGTCCACTCAACGTTTCTGACGTAGTTACGTAATGGTGACATCACAGTATGAGGTATGGCTGATGTACATATCAAAAAAGTCGCTGGACTTATTTACGTGGCGTTTTACGCAGCACCTGCGTTTTCACGGGTTAGACAGAGTAATTTAACGCTGCAGTGCACGCAGTGACAATATCGCCCTGCGTGACAAGCGACTATAAGATAGCCTCAAACGCGCGGCGATTACTTGGTACGATTTTCCTGCAGAGAGCAGAAGACCGCGATTGTGTGCTTTTGTGCTGTAGAAACCTGTCCGACCGCGCACACTTTAGCAAAAGTGACGTGTCAATAGCTCAACTGTTTCTGGGAGAACATTTACAACACGTAGAATAATTGGACGAAGATAAGCAGTAATAAATTAAACTACAAAGACTTTTTTTACAATAACACAATGTAGAAGATGACGGTCCTAAATATACATTACAAAAAGTTTTCAAATTAGAAAAAAATTACACAGTGGAAACACCTTCTTTGTCCCAACAAAATTTTATTTAAGGAGGAACGTTAGAAATTTTTATTATATTTTCGGTTTTTGAGCTACAAGATGTAATCTAATTTTATTATCAAAATTTTATCTTCGACATAACATACGAAGAATATGGTAAACTGCTTGACATAAATAAGAATGTAATCTACCGTTAATTTGTCATGCAGAATCATTGCAAGATAATTATAAGTAAACTTTTTAGAATTCTCTTGAAATGACTCTGCATGACAAACTTATGAAGGACCCCATTATTATTTATGCCAAGCAGTTTACCAAGAAAATATCCTATGCTTTGTCGAAGAGGAAATTTCGATAGTAAAATGTGTATAAATGTTATGCTCAAAACTGAAAATACAATAACATTGTCTAACACTCCTTACGTACGGTCCACTGCAAAGTAAAATTACCGCAAAGGTATCTTTAAGAGTCCTATACAGGAGGCGCTAGATGCCGCGTTTGAGGTACGGAAATATGCAGGCAATAAGATCTATATTGGCCTGTGCGTCAACATTCATGTTGCCTGAATGCGCGAGGCGCGATAACTGCGCGCAGTGCACTGTTGTGGTTGTTGACATTTTCCTATTTTTGTTTTATGATTCCGGTCGGCATTTTTTTATGTGCTAGCAGTCTAGAGACGCGGTTTTACGCCATTTTGAGGTGCCCAAAAACCATGTTTCTAAGCAAGATAATTAGAGAAAAATAGCTTAAGGCTTCTGCCTACCTCGGAGCGCGGCGGGAGCAAGGATAGGGTTTTACATGTTAAACTAAATTCCGTGTAGCTCAGTCACCCTTTGAGATATCGCTTTCGGATAGGAACAATTTTCTGCATTGAGAAAAGGAGAATAATGCTACGTAAACGAAAATGTGAAAAGAATTTTATGAGAACCTGGTTTCGAGTGTTTAACCGACATAAAAACACTTATTTGCTCATAGTTTTCAGGGTATTGATATAACTTGCTAACAGATTCCGTAGCAGTGTGGGCCGTATCGTACTGAACAAAAAAGTCAGTGGTGGCATATATGTAAGTTTGAAAGTGACTGAGATATTTAGGAATATACTTTAACCTGTAACGCCCTATCCTTGCTGCCGCCGGAGCTCTGAGGTAGGCAGATTCCTTAAATGTGTTTTCTTTTCGCAGGCAAACAAATCGAACACGCGTTTACAGTAAATTTTTTTTTATATAAAAAAAGAAGTTTCTCCTAACACGCTATGCCAATGTTCATGCACACAATTTTTATCCGAAATTACAAACGTGAAATCCTGTAGTTGAATACACTTACTCGCAACCTTAATTATTTCATTCGTATAGTTTGAACATATTTTACTTTGGGTAAGTAGTGGGAATAGCAAAGTTGGTAGTTTATGCGCGCTTGTACGAAACCATTTGAACAAAAAAAAAATATTCTATTTCTGGGCATATAACTACTAATGCAATGTGTTAAGAGTTGAAGAAAAAAAATATTTATTTACTTTGTATTAGAGGGTTTATGCCGTTAAACTTAATAAGGGAGGACTTAAAAACTATGTAAATCTAAGAAAACGACACAAATATCCATGCCTGTACTGGGACTCGAACCCAGAGCCTCTCGCTCTCGCACCGTAGGATAAGGCATGCTACCGACCATGCTATACCCGCCGTACGGTAACTTGATACCTAATGGAAGCCCTGCTTCTAGCTTGTATCTATTTTCACACCAACTATGTAACCTTCCGCAAAACGTCAACATAGCCAGACTGTTGGCTGCACTGCAAGCCGTAGTACATTGTTCGTCCACCGCCACTATACGTCACCTCTAAAATATTGTAATATATGCTGAACGTAAATATACATTTTAATTTATTTCCTGAAAATGAAAACATTATGTACATATTCCATTAAACGATTTTCAATATTTTAGCCGCTGTTTATAATATACAGAAGAACTGTTTCTACGACATTAATGCCAACCCAACCATCACCCAACTATCGTATAACAGACGTGTTTAACTCACTTTTAAAATAATTATTACGAACAATAAGAAATTGATTAATTTTGTTATCTCACCATACTGCTTTTTCATTTCCTAACATAGTTGTGTGATAGTAACAGAAGTATTCCTAATAATTTTTCTCAACAGTTCGTTTCTAAAAGTATCAACTTACCGTACGGCGGGTATACGTAAAGCTTGGTACAGTTATGAAATTACGAATACGTTCATGCACAGCGCCCGTACGGCAGTCCGATTCAGACAAACAACTTCTCGCGGGGGTCAGTTCATCGATACAGCTACCAAGTGTTTTCCCAGAAGAATTTCTGCGTGGCTTTACATCCCCCCACCCCCAGATGTCCGACAAAGGGGAAGAGAGCTACAGAGCCGCGGCGGAATTAAGGCAACCTCTCGGAACAAAGGCTGGGGCCGTTTTCGCGCGCGTTAATACCGCAAGGAACAAAGTGGAGGAGAAGTTAGCACGGCCCAGGGCTTTTTAGCTCAACCGCGTTACTTAGGCCTTTTTACTATGATGGTCTTCGCAGCCGGCCGACACTGGGCTGGCTTCGTAATAACCCTCCCTTCTCTCCCCTAAACACTTTTCCACCCAGCCGACTACACAGGATGAGTGTGAATTCTACGGAAAATTACGAAAATGTAAGATGATAAGCAACACTTCTCCCTAAACTGAATTATGGAAAATATGTGCCAGCGAAAAATATCGCACTGAATTGCATACCAAGCTTGCAAGATGCGAATTAAAATGGAGCCCAATGTTAAAGCAAATGCCATTTCAATGCAACATGATGTTCCCGTGGCAAAAAAAATCATAATTTCGTATTTACACGACATAGCGTTCGTTTTATAGACTTTACTTGTGACTACATTTCCCACGTGTAAAAACTTTATAGCTCTTAGTTTCCCCACAGCGGCATGCCAAAGTCAGAATTAACAAGTTACGGGAACATAGGAATAACAAAAACAGAGACTTACTCGAATGAAAAAATAAAACACTCAACAAAGTAATTCCGTGTTTTTTTTAATTGCCAAAATTATAGTAAACTATCATCTTCAGATTTTTTTTAAGTACAAAGGAATTAGATTTCGGGTTTTTAAATCTTTTAGCATATGGCCCATTAATTTGTAATTTCAGTGTCAATTATTTCACTATCGTAAGTCACTTGGTTTTTGTTAATCCTACGTTCCCGTAACTTGCAAATTTTGGCTTTGTCGTGTCGCTACGGGAAGACTATAAATAGGGCCACGATTTTGTCGCGAAAATATTTTTGCCCCACTTTGTTTCAGTGACTCACGTGCACATCGGCAGTTCTGTTTCAAGGTTATTGGCAGCGTGTCTTTGTTCAGACACGTTTCTCATTTGACTGCACCAATCAGAATAAGATTATTGTGACTCCGTACGTCTATAATTTGCCAAGGCAAGTGAGAGTAAAATCATCCAACCACAGACGATGTAGCAGAGCTGCAGGTGTGCACATGACGCATCGAAACCAAATGTTGCAAAAATCTTTTCACCATAAAATCGCGGCTCTAACTATAAGAGATAAACAATTTTTACAAGCGGAAAATATAGGCACAAGTAACGTCCGTAAAACAAACACTGTCGTGCAAATATAAAATTATTCATTTTAGCCACGTGAACGCCCTTAAAACATAACTTCAAACAACATTTTTTTTCATGACATATGTGGATCAATACCGTTACATTATAAACTGGCCCAAATCTTCATTCACAACACGCAGTACCTAAGCTGAAATGTTAGAACTAATATTTCACAAATATTACTAGAGAATAGGCCCATGGTGTGTGTGTATATATATACATATATATATATATATATATATATATGTATATATATATATATACTCTAAAATAGTTTATAAATTTACCAGACGTTCGTATAGGAGCGCTAAGAAAGTAGGTAGGGTAGAATAGTTTCCTAGACATCCATGGTAGCACTCCTAAACCTAATTATAAAACAGTCAAATGTATACTGAAGTTACCAGACTTGTATTGTAACAGTTGTAAAAGTTTGCATATTTACAAGACGAAGTATGGTAACTGTACCATACTGCGTCTGGGATAACTTACTAATCATTCAAGGAAGTTTTTTTACAGTAGGCCTATATATATATATATATATATATATATATATATATATATATATATATATATATATATATATATATATATATTTCGCTAAACCAATATTTACTCATCATTTCCACGCAGAACAATGCTTGTTTTGAAATAGTTCCATATGAAATCGTATCGTCGATAAGTAATTAAATTTTGTATTTATTCTAAAAATAAAATCAATAAATGGAAGTAAACAGAGCCTGTAGGTTCACTTGTCTGTCTTTTTTTTCCATTGCCTTCCAGCCAGTTAACTTTCCTACTTTTTTTAATTTTACGCATAGACTTATCAGAAATAGTTCTCCTGGAGCATGCCCTGACTAGAAGGCGTTTTTTTTTTTTTCATATCCTACATCTACATACATCACACTCTAAACTGATGCGATACCTCCTTTTTTTTTCTCCAGTACACATCTATTCTGAAACTTCAGATACGATCATCTAAACACACAAATACGCCTTCTTGAAAGAACACACATAAAGAGAACACAAAAACTCTATTGTGGCTTTCTACAGCGTAGATATTCTGAAGATTGGGCAACCAAGATGCGACACAAAAGAGTAAGAGGGCGCGTGTCAAAGTAACAGTAAAAATGTGAATTGAAATCACAGCGTGACGCATTGCGTAACCTTTCACGCATAAAAAAAAACTACACGGAATTTCTTACTCTGACATTGTGCCCTAGAAATTCGCCACTGGGGTAAAACATCTTCTCACTTAGTTGGATTGCCCTGTATTGATTATTTTCTATGGGCTAGTCTTTCCGGGCGAATGCTGAAATTGTTTCGAGTTAAAGGCCGTTGGAGCCGTAAAAACGCATTTTTTATACTTGTATCTAACGCTGGTTAACTTTCACACATCAGATAAGATGTCGTTCCCTAAAATAAAATAAAAATAGGCCCCACAGTTTTTGCGTAATTGCTCATAAAATTGCCATTGCGCTGTCAAATACAAAAATTATTAAACTAAAAGTCAGTGTATCAATGCATTTTAATACGTCTTTGGTGATAGTTTCGAAAAGTTTAGAGACAGTCACAACTCAAAGTCATGCAAAAATGTACTCTTTCTTATTAATTAAAAAAAATAATGCATCTATTTGTAATCCTAAAGGTGTTTTGCAGTAGTTCATAACATTTAATCTCAATACGAATTATTTTATTTCTGCAAATTATGGATAACTATTAATTTTTAAATTTTGGGGCACCGCAACACCTATTTTGTGACTTTGAAGAGTAATCAAACAAAAAGTATGGGGTCTAATTGTTATTTGGGTAAATGACATATCTGATGTGTGAAGGTTCCACAGTGCTAGACACAAACATAATATTCTTAAGAAACCAACGTTGTTAACAGGCCAGGGCCTATTTCCCCATCTGTTCCTGATCATCCCAGCCATCAGTTCCACATATAACCACCTCGCCGTCGATGAGATGTTCAGCTTTGCTTACTTAATCTTGAATTCCACCGAACCTATGATATTTATGAACACTGCTTGCTAGGTTTCAATTTAAATGTCCGTATCTGTCGATATTCTTTCGTTATTCGCGTGTGCCCATCGGACTGGGTCTTTCATAACGCCGGTGCACCACTACTAAATATTTATTATTCTTCTTGAAGGCGGATAGGACACGGCCGTGATTAATTTATAGTAATTTCCCCACCACGAACATTCCTTAAACCACGTCAATATTTTTGACATTTCAGGCTATAAATAGCGAGTAAACTACATATGTTTATATTGTTATGACATTTTAATACTTCCATATTATTTGACTTTTGTTGGAAGATAAGAAATAACACAAATGTCGGATAATATCAAAGTAATATAGGCCTACTATCTAATAACGTAAAACTAGGTGTAGTAAATTTTACATTTAGAGCATGAAATATAAAAAATGTTGATACGTCTATAGGAATATGCTTGCTGCGGGGAAAGAACTGTAAATTAAACATAACCGTGCACCAGCCACCTTAAACTATAAATAACCAATCACCAATCACGGAAAACCGAGCGAGGTGGCGCACGGTAACACGTTGGACTCACAGTCGGAAGGACCCGGGTTCAATTCCCGGCCTAGGTCACCCTAATTTCGGTTTTCCACGGTTTTCCGTGATCACTCCAGGCTGGGACGGTTCCTTAACAAAGGCCATGGCCGACACCTTTCCAGCTCCTGACAATGTACCAAATTGTATATAGGTGATTCGGAATAAAGTGAGCACTAAAAAAAGCCCTGATTAATTTCTATTTTCTGCAAGTTTATATCTTTCCGCTACATGTAAACATCAACATTGCCACGTGCTTTTATTTACATAGGCTTGTACAATGTTTACATTTACGTTACAGTACTCCGATAAATTTTAGCTACAATAATATGTACTCATTAAATGCACGGGTACTGAATATACGCTATACTCAGTAGTAATCTTAGTTATAAATACCTGCGAGTTAACGTCTTATAAAACACTGGTTTCTCTGCGTCTACTCTAACGGCGCTATTAATTACCGTTACGAATCTCGTAAATCCATGCACAGTATATTCGAACTTTTAAATTAAAACCGTCACTAAAAAAACACACGACACACGCAACTCAAGAATTAAAATTCCGTTCAACATACTGCAGTGAACGACGACGTTGAATGTGTTTATCAGAAACC
>PNEQ01081165.1:0-21119 GCA_003012365.1 Medauroidea extradentata
AATTTTTTGAAATTTTCGAAATTTTGGAAAATTTTGGTAATTTTACACTCAAGGTCAAGGTCAGGGTCAAGGTTAAAGGTCAAGGTCATCCAACATGGCGGCCGGGGACGTGACGTCACAACATGGCGGAGGGGCTCCTCACTAGGCCGGGCTCCTCACACCGAATCCTTGTGCCAGAAGGAACCAAAACATACTACTGTCATACTGATTCGTTAATAGGATCTATAAAGTTAATACAACATGTAAAATGAGTACTGTACAAACGGCAAAAATGTTCGTTGTAAGTACTGCTTATCTCTTCTTACACACAATGCAAAACAGTGGTTATACATCGTACAGTAAAATGCATCCCTGTAAGATCTTATCAAACAGTACAGAGAAAACTGCAATGTGAATGTAAATGAAACTATACGTTAGGAAGCGTTTGGTTTACTTAGAATCATTTCACTTTTATTCTTTAATGACGGGTGTCGGTAGCAAAAAAAAAAAAAGACATGTGCGATATTGCTGTTTCTACAGATTTTGTTTTACGCTATATACTAGCTAGCCGGCTGCGGCTTTGCCCGCGTAGAATTATGTAGTGTAAACAGTAACTCTGGATAAAATATATGATGAAGGCATTTAACAGCTAGCTTACTCAATAACAGTGAACTATAAGTTGTCTTAGCTGTGTGTAAAGAGCGCGCGCAATATGCTCGTATGATGTCATAGTAATTCTCATTGCAAAGTCTTTCACGGGATACGAACCCGTAACCCCACCCCTCCCACACCACAAACTTTATACAATACCTGAATGAATGCTTAAAGGCAGGCCGTGATAATTCTTTCGTATGTACAGGCTACAGTGCAAAGAGGTTTTATTGATTATTAAGTTGGCAAAAAGAAACAACTGTTGAACTATTTCTCCGTGATCATTCTCTTTTTTCAGAAGACTGTAACATTTTACTGCTTTTCACATTATTAAGTTTTGAATTTCATAAAATCCTGAATTTAATTTTTATATATTTACATAAGCTTCATTACTATCAAAAAAATCATCTCGATATCTCAACCGGTATAAGCGGTACAGGTGATTATTTGAAAACACATTTTATTTATTCAACAACTTTCAAGGACGAATTTCGAAAAATCCTGAAATAACATTATTGATATTTACTTAAGATTTATTTTAAAGCAAAAACCATTTCATTATTTCCGCAGGCTTAGGAGTTAAGTGGGATAAAAACACGGTTTATTTTTTAAAGAGCTTTCATGGACGAATTCCGAAAAATTCTAAAAATATTTTTTAGATATTTACTTAAGCATAATTTTAAAGAAAAAATCACCTCACTATGTGACATTGTTTATGAGAAATCACGGATTAATGAAAAACACGCTTTACGGCTTTTCACCCCCTTATTTCCGAATTTCGCAAAATCGAAAAATTCGCAAATATGCATGTCTTTGGGCAATATTATGAAGTTAAAAAAATTATGATAGCTTTCCCGGTTAATGGGATATCAGGGATTCTTTGAAAACACATTTCACCCATTTTTACCCCCTTAATTATCGAATTTCGAATAATCCATTATTAGAGGGTGCCTACGGGGCAAGGGGAAGCCTCCCTCAAAATTTCATGGTTCTAGGTCCAGCGGTTTGGGCTGTGTGTTGATGAGCGAGTGAGTGTGTCAGGACACTTAGTTTTATATATATAAAGATTACAAAGGCGCCGAATGGCATAGTGAAGAAAATAAAATACAATAAGAACTGAATTAATATTATTTGAGTGGCATGTTACAATTTGTAACGGTGTAGTAGTGCGTCAGGCATATTATATTATTTTCGCGAAATCACTTAAATTATTTCCATTGCTGTTATCTACGAATAGAAAACACTTGAAAACAACGCTTCTATAATTTTAAAAGTTCAGCACACTTGTTAGAATAATGATTTTCGAACTTCACAGGATGGCTAAAAATTGTTTTTTTATAATGCTCTAACCACAAAAACACTACCTGAATTCATCAAGTGCAAAGCGAGATGCGTGCTTTGGGTTTTACGTCATACTATCCAAAAATAAAATTTTATGATCACCGAGTGTCATAGGAAAACGACTACAAGGAAAACCTTGCAAGCCAGTTTGGCGCGCTGTGAATAGATGAATTTTCGTTGAGGGTAGTACTCTGGCTCTTATCGATCCACTGTTCCACGTGTCAAACACTGAAATGTGAGACCAGTACGTACTCGTATGAACGGCGACGACGCGGCGGGGCGGGTCGTGGCACGTGTGATGAACCAAGGTAGGGAGGGGTTGGAAGGGGGACGCAAGGGACAACATATTACTAATACTTTGCAACTCAGCATCGAATAACACTTTGTTCCTTCTCTTCGCTTTCTTCCCCTTCTTGCGTCTCCTTCCGCGGCCGTATTGGGCAGTGCTCTCTAGCGCAAATCGGCTGAACTTCTTGATTTGATTTCTTCTTGTGTTTGTTAAGACACGAGATAGATGACTCTACATGTTAATTCCGTAATTAGTTAAGAGTTACAGTAATATTCCTCCGAAAGGGAAACGTAATGACGGTGAAAACAAAAGACGTAAAGATAATTAGCACGATTGCATGCTTTGCCATACACAACTTATGATGGACATCTTGTGGAAAAGCTGTTGGCAGTAACTGTAGGTAAGTAGCAAAATACATAGCGTATTTTTTGTTATAAAATGTTCGATACATTTTTTAACGTTACGTTAAGTTACATTATGTGTTACTTTGTTTCAGGTGTTGAATGCAATGTTTTATCCGTGTTGACGATTCAGAGCAAGTAGAAATTCTTGCTTAGTTTCTAAATATTGAAGACAAAATTGCCCAGGATCTCTACTTACTAGGGTTGATCGTTGTAAAGGGTATAATCCGAGGAAGACCGAGGAATGTGAAAGAGAACAGCGAAGATAAGAAGAGAGAGAGCATTCCTTTGTCTATTGTGTAGTGGTTTATGGTAACTGAATTAAAGTATGTAAGCCAACTTTCCTTAATCTCCATACTGTTACACATAAGCGGGTGTTCCGTTTGTCAAAATTACTTACTCAAGCCAAAATTCCAAACGTCCAACGTGGCAAAAATCCAAGTTCATCTAAAACTCCTGTAAATGTTGTGAACCTCATACATGAGCATGTTGAAGTTTTCCGTTACATAGTACGCATTATGGGGGTAGGGAAGTAAAGTACTTGAGTGCACATTTCGATGTCAAGGCAATGCATAATATTTTCCTAAAGGAGCATCCAGATCTCAAAACAAAATATGATTTCTACAGGCCATATTACTGTGAAAACTTCAGTTATGCCTTTGGTCGTCCACATATAGATGTCTGTAGCACATGTAAGGAACCAGAAACTAAACTTAAATCCCCACACATTTCCAGCAACATCAAATGAGTAGTGCAGTCTGATCATGATATTCACAGACGAAGGAGTAAGAAATTTTGTAATTATCATAAAGATACACAAATTGAATGTACTGAATGTGTGAGAAGAAATTATGTTTCAGGACTATGTTTTTTATGCATAATTTGCGACTGCCAAAAATTCCAGTGCAGTAATCTTTTTACTAGCGACAGTTGTGGGTAAACTGTTTTTGCATGTATGATCTGAAAATAAAGCATGCAACTATGAATCTGTATTACGAGCATGAGACAAAAAGGGAGCAAACGAGGTTTGCTCCTTCATAAAACATTACTGTACACATATCATGTCCGAAGAGACAACTGAACTTTACTTGTATTCCGACAGAGCACCAGGACAAAACAAGAACAATACCATGGTAAGAATGTGCCTCGGAATGACACAACTTGGTGGGTTCAAGAATGTGGTTCACAGATTTCCAGAAATTGGATATTCCTCCCTGCCATGTGATCGGGTATTTGGAGTATTGAAGAGGAAGATACAGAAGATGGATCGAGTTTATACTCCAAAGGAGTATATGGAAATAAAAGCCAACAGCAACTCCAATATCAGCGTGATAATATTTGAAACTGAAAGAATAATGAACTTTGACATATGATGTCACTTAAAAAAAAAAAAAAAACATTTGTTGGCTCAAGGAACCGGCAAGAGATCCATTCCACGAAGTGAGAAACAAGGTTTCACCATATCCCAATTTAAGGAATTTCGATATTACAGTGATAATCCAGGTGTAGTAACAGCTCTTCCGTACATAAACAGTTTTGTTAGTCACAATTTTCACGTGACTAAGAAAAACACAAATTTCTCTATGAATTTGGATGAAGCATATCCTGCTGGAAAATTGCCCATTAACAAGGTAAAAATGGAAGACATCAAGAAACTCATGTTAGCGGTAGGATGCTATGTCATAGGTATTATGATGTGTACTGCAGAAATGCCTAACCTGATTACTGCCGTGACGTAACGTAGTCGTGATTTTGATTAGTTTCAATTTCAAAAGTCAGGGGGAAAGGGAAACACCAGTTAAGTTTTACCATCGAAGGCGTCCCTGAAATAGCCTCGTGCAAACCCCTACGATAACTGCTACAGTAAATATACCGAAATGATACACAGCCTGAATGAATAATTAAAATTTATACTGCCGAAAAGTAAAGTGAATATAATTTGAAACTTATAGAAAGGCACAGATATGATTCACCTAGAAATTAAATTTAATAGGCTTGGCTGACTAATACTACACAGAGAAACGAAAATAATGCCGTTGCAGTAGAAGAGGACCAATTCACATTACTAGCATTGTAGCAGAAAAAGTATTACGTCAGGCAAATAACATTTCAGAAAGTTCACAACCAAATAAATATTACAGTTCATTTTGCCTCGACCAATTAAGTGGTAGAGCATTATTTAGAGAAACTTGACAAACAGTTGAGTGGGTGAAAACCTTCCTGAGGACTGGAAAATGTAAACCACGTTGAACAAAATACTCGCAGCATGCTAGTAGAAAACCCTCATGACGGCTCTGGTCGCGCTAGGTTCAGGCCATGATAAGATAGCGAGACTTATCTGCCGGCTTCTTTGCGGTGAGCGTCGTCCCGAGGTTCTCGAAGTTCTAGTAGTTAGTCTCGTTCCACTCTTAGCTAGCTAATCCAAGTCTCCTTACTCAAAAACTGCCGAAAAGCAAATCCTCGTGCCGCCTAACCATCGGTACAACACACAGAAAATCTCCCCTCTCCATGCTTTGAGGAAGTAAATAATACTGCACTGCAAACTGAAGCTAACAAATTAAATAGAAGAATCCATTAAACAAAAATAAACCTCTGAGTAAGCCATTACATTAAGTCCAACGTTAAAGAAAAGTGCGCCCAAACATTAATAAATAATTATTACCTCGAAATAACGTTAACAGCTAATCACCATTAAAAGTAATAAATAAAATAAAACTTGGGGTTGAAATTGGCACATGTTACAGCGGTGAAGATGCAGTGTCCTTTTATGATGATATTGTGTTGTGGCTTACTGTTCGTTCCAATGTTGAGACCTGTCAAGATGAGTCTTTGTAGGGATAAATGGTGAACTGAAGTTGACAATTAACTATGACCTATTGGACATGTGTGTAACTATTTGCTAAAGTGTATTCTGAATGTGATGCTTGATCCTATGATATGTTTCAAAAATGTTACATTATTGATACTTATGCGAAATGGTGAAATGGAACTCTTAGGATTAGTGTGTTTTTCGGATAGAATATACTTTTTGATATACAATCTACTTTGAACTAGCTGTATTTGTTGAATATCCACATTCTCACATAATTTAAGACATAAAAGAACAGAAATATAGCTTGCAAACAGCAAACAATTGGAATAGGTGTTTGAACCCAGCTAGCAAGCGGAGAAGCTAATTAATGAATTTTTTTTTTTTTTTAAATACTGGCGTGCAAAATACATTTCAGAGATTTAATTTACCATCCAATAATTATGTACCAAGAGCAAGGAAGTTGATGCATACAGAAATTTAGGATTCAGGGAAAAGTACTTTGTTCGGAAAACAGTTTTTTCCTTCTCCTGAAAAGTAGCAAAAAGTGACTTAGTTCCTTTCTCCACAGGGCGATTTTATTATATTGGTGGAAAGTTTGCAGCAACGTTAAGTGTACGTTTCGATCTGAGTTTTACATACATTTGGGTAGTATATTTTGAAGTACGGTAGTCTGAAAATGTTTTTTTCAGCTATGTTGGAGGGCGTAGAAACAATGTTTTTTTAATGAGCATGGTGTCTTAATAGATATGCCTAAATACCGTCCGTATCCGAAGTGTTTTTTCTTTTCGTACATTGGCTCAGTACTGGTTATTTGGGGAACAGCCTCGTTAAAAAAGTATTTTCCCACACAATGTAAATATTTGAAGCACGGGGTAGGCGACAGCTTTAATATAATCACTTACTGTTCCAGCCAGGAACATGTGTCGTAAAAGTTTCCGCGCAGAATTTATTCATGCCCGCGTATATGTCCATCCATTTACACGAAGAGTGAAGTTGGCAAGAGGGCCTGCTTTGCCTACAATGTTATCTTTCATCGCCGTTAGAAGAAAATTTCAGTGCTGGCCATTTCAGAGAATGTTATCTGTCTTTTGTCGTCTCCATACCGGACAGGAAAACTATACCGCGTTCAAGAGCATCACTATGTAACTCTATCATATTGACTAGCAGATTTTGCGTAAGCTATACCGAAATGCAAAATTATTGACGAAGAATTGTCTTCAACGTGGCATCAAAAAGTAATCTGAACACACAAATGCAATCACATGTTCAAACACAGACCTCGGAAATTCTTAATTTCGACATGAAAATTAATGTAAAGGTCCAGTATATGGCATCCAAATTTTTATCCCAGTCTGTCTGTTTGCATGTTGGTATCTCATTTCATCGTTGCTGGTATCTATCTGTAGGGGAATACAATGACTATAATTGTAGGCCAACAATTTCTCATTAAAACGCATGCTGTTGGTAATCGGTTTTGTTTCGGTATTTAGAAATATATATGTGTGTATATATAGTTTTTGAGTGTCGTAACCAAGCTACTTAATGATGAAGTATCCTACTTAAGTAAGATTGTAAAAAAAATTGCATGGTAAGTCAACATAGGCCCACGTCGATCGAAGCTGTAGTAGATGTTACAACTCGGTCCGACGTATTTGACAGTGTTTGATCGTGCTCATGTACTTCCTTTTTTAATTAACACATCGGAACAGTGGCAGAGAAAACAAAGTTGGTCCACTAGTTAAATGTTAGCTATCTGAATGGTCATAAATTGTTTTGTATTACCCGTGTCAGTTTGTGTGTGTGTGTGCGCGCGCGCGTGCAATGTTTTCTTGGGACGTACAAGGTGAGATAAATATTTAATGTAACATAAATGGGAACTATTTTTTAATATTATCAACATCAAAAGGTCAAAGTACTGGGTTTTCTCTTGTTTTGTGACACGTGTAGACACCACCAGTGGCGTTGGTACGGGGGGGGAGGGGAGGAACACGGGTTACATGTCCCCCCCCAAGACAGAAAAGTTGCCCTTAACTTACCTGCCTGGAGCCTGGGTATACGATGCGGCCGTGACGTCACGGGATAAGTATGCACACCCAACCCACTACCAGTGTTGCAAATCCGAAAAGTTGGTAAATGTGTAAAATAAGTAATTCGATAATTCGCGCACTGTACGGCTGCACAGACTAGAATTTTTTCAATACATTCTCTCAAAAATTATTCATATTCCGAGTTTTGTGCATCAGTGTGAAGAAACTACAGAGCGTGGTCTTAAGGAATCATTCCAATATCTGTCTGGGATGATCTCGAAAAACGAAAACCGAAATGAGTATGGCCGGGCCGGAAATCGAACCATTATCTTCCCCAACACGAGGCATAAAAAGATAACAAAACATTTACCTGAGAAATTAGTTTTGAGCTTCGAACAAATTTTATATTTTTCTGGCGTCCGTGACTTTCGCTGTGCTTGATTAAGTCGCACCTTTTCGCACCCAAAACTTCAAGGATCAAGACGTATCTCCGAAACACACAGTATCTCAGGTAAGAGTTATATTTTAACAGTGTTTTTATAACACGGTGTAGTAACCATTGCTATGAAGCTCAAACATGTCAGTTAAAAAACTTTTGTGTTTTTTCAACTTGTTCTCCCGTTCAAATCAATAATACAGGACAATGAATTTTCTTAGGAATCTCCCAATTCCCCCAACCCCAGAATTCCATCATTGCTTCATATCCACCTCATCACTTAATGTCATTTTCATTGAAGGTGTCAAATTTCTTGTACCTTTCACGCCAACCTCTAAGTTTATGAAAATCTGTAAACTGTGTTGTAAGGTGGTTGCTGAAATCTGCAACCTACCCTTACCTGAAGAGATCCAAGAAGATCGAAACACGAGTATGTCATTCTTATCCTTGGACGGGCCTTACGGTTTAGGATACGAATTGGGATTTCCAATTGCTATATTCCCACCGTAGCGGGTGGTGTATCGTGCGGAGCACACACGTCCTAAAGACGCACTCTTGAACATGACAGATACCAGCTATTGGTCTCCGACCGATTCTCACCTCTAACGGGGGCGGTTTCCGAAGTTGAAGTTCCCGAATACGGACAGGGGATTGGAAAGTCGCTGGTCTTCCGGTCTCGTATTGTAATGTCAGGTTCGTTTCGACTTCAGATAGTTCTACGTCTCATAGTCTCATCAGGTGTGCAATTTAGCACACTACGATATGTGACTGATCTCCAAATTAACAGAGGTACACTGTTTGACCAATAGCTGGTATCTGTCATGTTCAAGAGTGCGTCTTTAGGACGGGTGTGCTCTGCACGATACACCACCCGCTACGGTGGGAATATAGCAATTGGAAATCCCAATTCGTATCCTAAACCATAAGGCCCGTCCAAGGATAAGAATGACGTACTCGTGTTTCGATCTTCTTGGATCTCTTCAGGTAAGGGTAGGTTGCAGATTTCAGCAACCACCTTACGACACAGTTTACAGATTTTCGTAAACTTAGAGGTTGGCGTGAAAGGTACAAGAAATTTGACACCTTCGATTACATACCGCCAAGAAACACAGTCATTTTCATTGTCTTAAAAAAGCAAGTCTTAGGAAACGCCCAACTAACTGAGCTCTAAAATATAGAATAAATATACAAGAATTCCTATTTTATATTTTCGTATGTAAATTTTACTAGCAAAATACTTTGTTTGTGTTTGGGTTTTCATACGTAACTTTTACGAAGTTAATAACTTTCACGGCAGATTGAATGGGCTGGCAATGCTTTCAATTCACCACAGTGTACAAATATCTAAGGATTAAATTTTTAAAGAACTAACAAAAAAACCTTGGCGACTTCAATTTGTACTTCAGTAAATGTGCAGACAAGCAAAAAATTGAAAGTGAAAAGTGATGATGTGGTTCCCATACAGTGAGTGTAGAAGACTGTAAGATCAATGGAAGAAAATACTTTGGGAAATTATGGTAAAGACTTCAAGCAATTTTTGTACGATACACCAATTGACGATTGATTTGATAAGGTGGAGGTCAGTTGGCGACAGTAAATATAATAAAGTATATTATAAAATTTCGTTGTAAAATATAATTTTCTTTATATCGCACATTCCTTAGCAGTTTAAGTTTTCTATGTATAAAGGTATTTTGAATTGATGTTTTAGATTAAGAATAACTACTTAGGGCCATGTTTGGTAATTTTTTTCATGTCGGTGCAAAAACTTTAGTAGTTTTTAACGAACTGTTTTGAAAAAAATTCCACTATGTGCAATTATACAGTGCGCTGCACAGAAAGTGCACAATTCAATGCAGGTGTTTTGTAAAATTTTGCACCAGTTACGAGTAAAAAATATTTTGCTTGATTTCGACTTATTGTCGTCACAAGATTGGGTATTTTTTCTGTGCACAAATCCAAAACCTGTGAGTTTTATTGCGACGAAAAAAATTAGGCTCAAATTACGATAATATGTTTTTAAAAACATGTATAGATTCTTTCTTGTCGTTATTATTTTGCTTACAAATAACATTCTCAAAACCTCTGCAAAAATACCGAAAATGGCTTTAAATAACACAATTTATCACCTAAAAATCAAAATTTTCCGGGGGGACCACCCACCCCCCACTCTAAAAGTGGGGATCGATGAATGTTGGGGATGAGTGAATGCTGACCCCCGTAACTTAAATTCTGACTACGCCACTGGACGCCACGGTTCAAATTCTGGTCGAAAGCATAAATCTTTATATTGACTTAGGATTATTCTTTTTCGAAATTTCTTATATTCTTAATAAGTGTGAGGATTTATATTTCGTCTGATTTTATTATGTCTTACAAAGCATTGTTCCTCTTGTCAACATGTCTAGGATACTGCTCTTAGTCTCATCGCGACGAAATTTTCCACTTTGAAACATACATTGTCCTAGTTCTGGCAGCTATCAATTCTAGTTCTGAGAATTTATAACTGCCTTCTTATTTTTTGTAGAAGGTCGAAGTAGGAAGAAATACAAATTGGTTCCAGTTTGTTTTATTCGGATCAGCAGTCTCTTTATAGCAGTCATTGTATGCCTACTTCCATTTCGGCGGAAAAAATTATGATATTATTGAATGTACTGTACATTTAAGAATAATATTACCTACATAATAAAAAGGCTAATATAATATTAGTCTAAATGTATTAATAGAGAATAATTCATCGTAACGTTTGTCTAGAAATCTCGAGAGTCTTAGTCTGGGCATCTGTAAGTGCACATATATTGCCATATCAATAGTTTTTTTAATTGTATAAATGTATGTCTATATACGTAGCCATGATGACAAACAACTTGAAAAATTAGCCAAAATGTTTCCTTGTCAAGCAAAGAAATTTCAAGATTTGCAGAGCTGAGACGTCTCCTTAGAACATAAAACTTGTTTGTATGTACATATAATTAGAGAATAATTCATCTTAACGATTGTGTACGCCTAGAAATATTGCGATTCTTAGCCTGCCTTCTATATATTACAGTGACAAAGCAAAACATTTGTGAAGCAATAGAAATAAATGCTTAATTGCAACCGTGATTTTAAAAGACTATATTAATTTTTTTCATAAAGCTAGTCAACGTAGTATTTTGTTCTGTAAATATATTTAGGGATTTGCAGAGATGTTAATTCTTTTAAAATACAAACTTGTCTGCATATATACATTACATATATGTGCTTGTTTGTACAGAGTCTATAAAAGAAACCTTGTCAATGTTACTTTTACAGGTAATAAAATGTTTAAAAATCGTTTTTCTGAGATTTTCGATTCTGATCACAAGGTTGACCTGTCAGATGTGTCATGACTCCTCCAATAGCCTGATCTCAAAACAATTTAAACTTTCTAGTCTTTTCTAAAGAGAATTTTGTGTTCCGTATTTCCAGATCCATCATTAATTGAACTTACAAATATTTTGCTGCATGGAAACTCTACGGCTTAGGCCTAAAATTTACTCGAAAATCACACCAAGTATTTATTTGCACATTTTAAGGAAATTGCATGTACATCTACAAGCTATCTAGTATCTTACGCTGTATTCATATTTTTAAAAATTTTGTTGATAGTTTTCAAATTTTTGTCCATAAACATTAAAATACCAAACTCTTATTGCAAATACATTTCTTTATGTAGTGGTTTCGTAGTGGTTTGTAGTAGGAAAAGGGTATTCAATCACAGGGGGTTGGGGCCTGTGGCTCTGTAGCTCACCGTCCGCATCTTGAATGACGTCACATCCGCCTTCTTGTTTTTAGATTTTTATTTTAATTTTTGGTTTTTGAACTTTTTCCGACTATCACTAGATTTTCCCGCTTGTCATCTGCTACCTTTAAAACTACGACGAAGAAACGATTAAGAAATAGCTGCATACCGTGATGTCATCCAGCGATAACAATGCTCACGAGCTGACATAGTGCGTATCTAGTCATATTAACTTATTCTGGCTCTAAATACGTATCTCTGTTTTAAATTTCATGTGCATATGACAAGTAGTTTGGAAATAATCGAGAACTACACTTACAAACAAACAGAGGGCGTATCTAGTCATACCAAATTATTCAGGGTCATAATATGTGGTTTCATTAAAAATTTTATTGACATAAGACAAATAATTTATAAAATAATCGAGATCTATGCTTACAAACTGATTTAGTGCGTACGGTATTTAGTTATACCATAAATATACATTTGTATTTCGAATTTCATAGACATATGCCAAACAGTTTGAAAGTAATCGAATGCTACGCTTACAAACTGACAGATGGTGTATCTAGTCATACCAACTTATTCTGGGTCTATAAATGTGCGGGTCTTCTGAATTCGTAGACATATACCAAATAATTTAGAAATAATACTTAAATAGGACATAACGTATTACAAATTGTTGCATACATCTTTACGTGCATGCATGCGTGCGTAGGTGCAGAAAAGTTCAATAAAGCTATTTATGACTTACTATGCATGGCTAACTCCAGTCATGCACTCCCATTGCACAGTTCTTTCAAAGATAAATTACTATGTTTTAAGACATGACTGGGCTTTAAGAAAATATGTATAAAAAATCAAATTGAGACATTTATGCTATAAGAAAGAAATACAAAATCGTATTTATAAGTAACAAAGCTTTAAGTAATTCTTATTAAAGAAAAACATTTTTGAATAAAATTTAATAATAAATCTGTGCCATGGGAAATAGTTTATAAAAATCGTATTAAGAAGTCACCATACAAGAAGGAATCATAGTCAAAGAAAAATGTTTTTATATTAAATTTTATTAATATATACATGCTATAAGAAATAATTTATGTAGTATCGTATTGAGTAACTGTGCTAGAAAGCTAGAAGGAACACTTACTAAAGAAAAAGGTTTCTGTATAATAATTTATTAATAAATACTTACTGTAAGAAAAAATGTACATAAAATCATATTAAGCAACTATGATAGAAGGAATAAATATAAAGGAAAAAAAATTTTATATTGTATGGTATTAAGATGCCTATGCTGCAAGAAATAATGCTATATAAATTCGTATTTGCATATTAAATAAAATAGGACCATTTATTTGCAGAAAAAATACTTTTATGTATACCACACTTAAAGTACAACGTTTATCAGTTGATCCGTAGCTCTGTGGTTGCAAGAGTGAATCCCACACCTCGCGAACAAAATTTTTTATGTTGTCTAAAAAAATAATTAGGACCATTCTACCATACACAGAAACATGCGACTTCGCCCTTAATAGGAACAGCTACTCTAGTAGACTCTAACATACAATTATGTAAACTAACAAGCCGGCCCAGGCAAAGAAGAACAAAAGTGTGGCATCAGTGCTGCCTGCCTGTCAACAATGGAAACATGACACCTACCAGCAGCTGCCTAGCTGAAAAAAACAGTGACAGTCGAAAAAACATGACATAACTAGCAGACGAAGTAAAACAAACATGGTGGCATCGTAGCAGATGACAAGCGGAAAAACGAGTGACAGCCAGAACATATTAAAAAACAAAAAATATAAACAAAAATCCAAAAATAACACGGCGGACAGGACATAATCAAACATGGCGTACGTGACGTCACGTGACGTCATTCAAGATGGTGGACGGCGAGCTACAGATTGAATGCCCCTTTTCCTACTACTACACTTGATGTTTTATGTAACGAAAGGTATATGAAATTGTTGTTATTAGTATTTACAGTTTATGGGGAAAAAAATATGGAAACTGTAAAATAAAATGTTTACCAATATGAATACAGCGTAATGTTCTAGGTAACTTGCAGATGTACTTGCAGTTTACTCAAAAATTATAAATAAATACTTGGTGTGATTTTCGAGAAAATTTTAGGCCTAAGCAGTAGAGTTTCCGTGCAGCAAAATATTTGTAAGTTCAAGTAAATGATGGATCTGGAAATACAGGACACAAATTCTCTTTAGAAAATACTGGAATGTTTCAATTGTTTTGAGATCAGGCTATTGGAGGAGACATGGCACATTTGACAGATCATCCTCGTGATCAGAATCGAAATCTTGGGAGATATGAGATGTGTGAATATGGGATTTGTTGTCTTGCTAAAATACACTTACATTAAGTTAGAATGTATGCACCTAAGTTGTGGATCTAGTTGCTGAAGTCAGTCACATGTCTAAGGCAGCCAGGTAAATTCTTAGGGTAATGATGAGTCCAACAGAATATCATGTCTTGTCTACTCACACAATGATCTAACCACCATTACATATCACTATTAGCAGGAAACAATCTGGATCGTAATATTCTGCCAGAATTTTCCATATTCAAGCTCAGCCAAGTATCACAAATTGTATAAAGTATAACTCATCTGCTAATTATTTCATAGTAATGATTTAAAGAATTCGGCACCACTGTTTCCTACCAGTGCTATTTTATTCCATGCTGAGTGACCATTGTATTGTAGTTCTTACAGAAATACCCTTCATTCGAAAAATTTAAGATTTTTATAGGTTGTGTGAACGTGATATTAAGCTCAGCAATCGGCAAAAACACTGATTTTTGCCGAAAAAAAATTTGCACTATATTTTTTAATTCATTACATGCACAACTGCAACTCTGCTTCATGGTCAGTGAGTGGAAGTTTTTAACTCATAGCGTCATGCCTCGGGGTTCTACCCTCAAATCAAGGCTGTACAGTGTTGTAACCATATCCTGACAGGCACGGAGTTGAGTGAGTGACGCCTCTGCACAACACGTGCTGTCTATAACCTCGAAATAGAGCTGCGGGTGTGCACATAAGGTATTGAAACATGTTTGTTAAAATTATTTTCACATATTCAGTGGCTTTATAAATCACTTATGCAGCTGTAGCCACTTTATTGTTTTTCGTCACAATTCTATGCCGTCTTTGTTTCAAACACTCAATATATATATTTTTAATCCTTGCTGGTGTTTATCGAATGCGGTAAATCCAATTAGCCTCAGGGCGTATATAATCTTGATTACCTTGTCTCGTGAATTACCAAAATATTGTCAGTTATTTTGGTTTTGAGGCAATCTTCAGTGGCCAAGCGTGGAGTGTTAAAGGGCAAATAGTACTTATAAATCACTATACACAACACTGAGTTGTGTGTGGAACCATTATACTGGAAGAGGAAAGTGCGATCTCAAGTCAGTAGCGTGCAAGTGACGAAGACCAAATTTTCCATTAATATTCGATGGTTTACCCAACGCATTTTCATTGGGTGTGACCGGCAGGTGTATTGATGCCACATGATCGAAATGTATAGTCATATCCACTTCGAGCTTGCCTTGGAACACGACTACGCTTCGCCCGTGAAATTTGTCGATATAATTGAGTTAAAATAAACTGCAAAGAACACTGTCTTGATGACATTTGAATCTTGAAAAACATTGTGGGGAACGTCAAGACAGTGGTCGTGGGTAAACAAATGAGCACATCCTAAACACTTTGTTAATATAATCGCTTCTTATTTAGGCATGCAAGTTACAGATGTATCGATACTTGGTCCGTCCCGTATGTATTCACAATATAACTGTGATAAACTATTAAGCATGAATGTAATATGTAAAGATTATGTATGACAAATAACAGTTATGTTCGTAGTTTATTTAAATATAATATTCGGAAGAAAATATCAAAGGAAAACCTTTTATCAGTGTAATTAGATTATTAAAAATTTTTTAAATTTATAACAACTTTACTTACAAACTTATTAGCATTATACGTATTACAGTTTACACAGCTGTATTTAAGAGGGCGTGGGACATGTGGTTCCGAGCCACAAAATCGACGTTCACGGCGCAAGATATCCTGTGCAAACAGTTACACATATTGAAATTCGGGTAATATTAATATATTGGGCAAGGTTGTATTTTAGATTGCCATTGATCGAATTTTCGATATAAGTTATAATTTCTTAATTAGGTAACCTTGAAAATGACGAAGTTTAGTAGGCGAATAAAATCAAATTTTCACCGAAAACAAAAAACAAAAAAATGCCAATCTACAACACACTTGTGTAGATGAGTTTAGAAACTGCAGGATGCATGCAGAGGCAACCACAGATGTAAAATATCTTCCGCTGTAAGTCTCGTAACAGGCCGTTCAAGAAAAATTTCACGCCGGTTAGAAACGACGTAGTTCATGCATGTGCCCACAGATAGCGCGCTCTCCGCGCGCAGGTATTCATTACAGTATCACATAGCCAGTGTCGCGCGTGTTGGATCCAAGGCACTCAGGCCGTGTCTCAAATTAAAAGAGTACTCTGTCGAGAGAGTGCTCTTTCGCGCAACAACAAGAGAGAGCTCTCGTTTGCTCTCTGGTGTTCTCGCTCTCTACGATTGGGTCGGCGCTCTCTCGTATTTGTAAACGATGCAGAGGTTACAAGTGCGTAAATTATATTAATACAAGTTATAGACATATTAAATACACTTGTGAACTATTCATATAATAATTTTTTTTAACTTACCGGCGCTGTATTTCAAGCGGGAATAGCTGTTACCTGTCACAATGCAATAATTTTAAATGTGCTTTATTTTAGTATAATATAATATCCAATTCAAAACATTATATGAAAGCAAAACTCAATTGTCCAATATGGTGACCACTGCACCCCCTTAAGATGAAAACTAGAACAGACATAATTTCGTTTGTCGACACCTGAGAATTTGAGTTTTTGTGCCCCTGATTCACCACCAATGTATGTAAATAGGCCATATGTGATTTGTAATATCAAACGTTAATTTTTGCAAATTAATGTCAACCTATACATTGCTTGTCATATAAAAAAAAATAAAATAAAAAATTGTGGTCTGTACCGAGTTCCGAAACACGTCCAATAATAACACGTCTGCAAATTTGCAACCAAATAGCTTTTCGTGTACTATTAGGCATGAATTTAATCATCGAAAGCCCCGCAGCCGTGCTATGTGAACAATTTGGTGCTGGGCATCAGGCCATTGTACGTTTTAAACATAAGCAAGCCAGGCAAGGCCACTAAATCACACACGATACTATTCTATACACGACTGAGACAGGAAAAATTGTAACTTGGCCGACTTTTTGGTAAGTATACCTTCTGCTCGTCGCACTGGCAACTACAAGCCACGTGTGACTTAGGCCGGTATTCCTAAACAAAAAGTTAGGGTCTACATAAGCACTACCATCTCAGGCGCCAGAAAAGCAACGGCAGAGACCTTACTCGCTGAGCGTATTCCTAGACGTGTTTGCGCCGTGTCCCAAGATGGTGTCAGGTAAGTCACGGCTTATTATTCGCCGGCCCGCGCCAGACTAGAAACAAATGAAGGCATGATGAGCGCTGCCGATTTACCATGGCTATAACAAGAACACGTTAAACTTTGTACTTTTGAAACGTATAATTTAGCATTTGAATTTGTTTACAAAATAATTACAGTAACAAAGAGATATTAATCACCGATTATCACGGTCACAATTAAAATATTCAATAACCATTTCTTGTTAAAAGTTAAAACAGTAGGTACAGTTGCCACGCGATCGCAGTGTTTCCGTTCATATTTGTATGCTGATTATGACCTGAAATGTTATTTTAGCATATTGTTCGGGCACGTGGAATTATATTCAAAACATTATTCGCAATCACTCTTAAAATATAATATATTATTACGCCGTAACTAAATACTAAAAACTAAGGTATTGTCACGGTAACAGTGGCACATAAATTAGGTCTCTCATCACCTCTAACGCACTAAACCGACAAGTTTTTTTTTCCTTTTGTCACAGGCTATTACTTAATCATACTTCAAGCAATGGTTCTGCCATTTCATTGAACACATATCTCTAGCAAAGTGAAATTAATGCTTCAGTCGAAACTTTGTGTGTATTTAGTAATTTCATTTTGAAACAGTCTCTAATAACCTGGGTGTCGACGATACGTAAAGCTCACTTACCTTACCTTTTGTTTTTTAAATATATGAAATAAAAAAGTGTTTTTGACAATCTTCGAAGACTTCAGAATAACACTGATACAGCGCGCGAGCTGTTTTAAAATATGTTGCCTGTCAACTGTCAACGTCTGAAATGTGCTTTTATTTTACAATATGTTGATAGTAAATATATCGCAGATGTTTAGTGGTTTCTAAAGAAACATGTTTTTTTTTGTGATGCAAAATGTTTACTAATTAAAATTTTTTTTGCATGATTAGGGCAATGTGGACAAATTAGAATGCCTATATTACTAATGTTTACACTTCGTTATTGTTATTTTATATGCATCAAAATGAAAAGCGAAGATACATTAGTAAATTTTAAATGAGTATAAAGTGTTGTTATGAGCGTTAAAATTATCCCGCAAAATTAATTGTTTAATTGTGTCATTTTAATATCTAACAAAAACAAAATAAGATAATATGTGCATCTGAACGTGACGACAAATTTTTATCGTTCTAGACACAATATTTCTTATTTTAATGTTAGCAAAAAAAAAGTAAAAAATTTCTCACAGAACGTAATACATTCAAAATAATAATTTAATATATGTTTTGTATGTTATTTACAGCGAAAACCAATTAGTTTATACTCTTTACCAATAGTTGATTATAACATCGTAACGGTCGGATATAGTGTTATTTTAATGTGTATAAACGATATTTCCTAAAATTAAAGTAATCGCATTACTACTAATAATATTTTGTGTAATATAAAAAAAATTAAAAATTTCAGATCAGTCGGGATTCGAACCCGAATTACTCGCTTATCGATCAAGCGCCTTGCCACCTAAACCAACTGTGCTGATATCGTTGCACTGCAAAAATTTTGTACTAAAGCCTTCATTTAGCAAACTGTCTTCAAAATTTTAATTTTCTTATTTTTTAATAGTTTTAAGTTTTTGAAAAGCTTGTAGCTTATCACTTAACATTCTCGCCATCGTAAAGTTTTATTTTAAGTACCATTTTCTTGTGTTTGCCGACTCTCGTATTGTTAAATACGATTTTTGGCAGGCAAGCGTTTATGTACGGTGAACCTGTTGGGACATGACCATCTCCGGATACAGAAAAGAGAGGGTCGAGTCCTATCTCGAAACCGTATTCCTAAACGTTCTGAAGGTATCGGATAAGTCGTGGATTATTATTTGCCGTCCCGTGTGCGGTTATAATAAAATGAAGGCGGCACTGGGCAGTGCTTTTTTATAGAATAAGTAGCAGTGACTTTCAACAGCTATTTAAATAAAATACGTTTATTTTTTACTTTTAAAACGTAATGTATTGCATTTCAAATTGTTTCAAACTAGAATAAATCATAAATACAGTAATATAGATTGAAAATTATGTAACATATCTTTCGAAATATAAGTATTAAAAATAAAAGTACACTCTCTTGTACAAAGTAAACAAAAGTAAGTTATTTTTTTTTTTATAAATTACTATCTACGTGGACGTCTTTTGCGCGTTCGAGATCTACAAATGCGGAAGCTGTAAGTTCGAGGAAGCATGCACATCACTCACTACCCTAGCCTCTAGGCGCAAGTAACTAACTGGCGTTCTGTCTATTCGCCGAAACTCACCTCTACGAGACATAACTGTCATTTTGACGATAAAGGTGAGTTGTATACATCTGCACCCTATAGAAGATTCTGTAGCAATATTTCAATGCACGAAAAGCACCGCTAAAACACCCATGTTTGCCATTTTGGCAGCTTTACAATATGCTTTAATGATTACTGTTGAACCAGAAATTCGTATATACGTGTATAGTAATTTTTGAACAGTATTCCTAAGCATACATCACTCATATGCGTTGAGCAGTTTTCGAATAATCTGGTAACGGCCGAATCTTAGCGCACCTCTCGAAGGCATGGGAAAACGGCTACCACAATGACGTGCACACGTATGCAGGACCTCGAAGGCTTTCTTCTTTTTCTTTAAGTCTACTTTCCATTGTCCGTTTGTGTATTTCTCAATTTCTCCTCCACATTAAAAAATCGAACATACGGAGCTAATGTAATCAAACTTGATAAAAATATATTACCGTAGACAAAGTTGATTAGACTTATATGTACTTAGTTCATATTTTCATAATGGCGGTCATTTAAAACGTTTTTTCTTCATGAGATAAACAAAATTAATTTTTTGAAGAGATACGTTGTTTACATTAGCCTATCAAAACGCTGGTAATGTGAGTATCTTAAGTTTTCTTGATCACATGTGTTATCTACACTAACCACGCTTCTGGAAATCACCAAACTCGGTACATATGTTTGATATTAACGTATTTTTAATATATCATTTTCGGTTTTTAACACAGGATGATTAAGAAAATTTTTTATTAGTACCGCGTGGAGAAATTTATGATAAGGTAAGTTGAAAATGTAATTTCAATGATTACGTGAAATGGGTAATAGTTTAAAATTGACTTAATAATTTTTATTCTTTTGATAAAATAGGCTATTTGGTCTTTATTTGTTTCAGCACTTGTTCTATTGCTTTACATTTTTTTTAAATAAATATCATTTTGTACTTATTTTCTGGTTAATATTACTACCACTATAATTCACTTTGCAGAAAAAATTTTAGGACATATTTTTGACGTATATTTCATAAGCTATAGCCTCATTAAAATAAAGAAATTATCCCGCATAACTTACAAGGAAATTGTGTATTAAATATAATTTGGCGATTCAACGTTAATAATACTGAACATACTCTATTTCCAAAGATTTCATGTCATGAATTAATTTATTTTCTCCTATAACATCTGCGCCGACTCTTAAAAAATATAAAATTAAAAACTTAATTTTTTAAACTTTTGTTTCATTAGTTCAAATTGTTGTAGGTTCACTATGTTAGAAGATAGAATCACATGAAGAAACAAAGAAATATTTTATAACATTTACATCTACATGATCAATGTGAAATTTTTTGGTTTATTTGCACCAAAATTAAGGAAAGTAGTCTTATTAGTTAAGCTTGTACTTTCTCGATATATGCACATACCATTCGCCGATTAGTGTACAAGTATGTTTACTTTAAAAATAAAACTGTAAAATTTAAATGTGATCACTTACCTTGAGATTTTCCTTACAAAATACAAAAAAAAAAACCTATTAAGTTAAGAGCAGCATTGGCACGTCTATTAAATGTCCTATCGTCTCTATG